>SKCR01046597.1:0-41312 GCA_019454045.1 Zanthoxylum bungeanum
TGAGGAAAAAGAACTAAGCAGTCACCAAGAGGATTGATGGAAGACCTAACCCGACGGATAGGAACATGCATGCATACACGTAACATATTCGCATCCTTTTTGTGTTTGTTCTGTTTTGTAATAACAGGTTTCAAAGGAGAAAAATGGAAAAACGTCAAATACAAGCCAACCAGAAGCAGTAACAGTACAATATCAGCAGTTTTCGAGAATGAATCGCAGAGGGTCGAGGCCCGAATCAGTATCAGTTTTGGGGATAAGTCCTAGGGTCAAGGCCCACATCAACAGAATTCTGGAATGAATCCAGGGCCGAGGCCCACATCAGCATCAATCTGGGGGCGAGGCCCATGTCAGTAGCAGTTGGGGCCGAGGCCCACTTCAACATCAGTCTTGGGGATGAGTCCCAGGGTCGAGGCCCGCATTACATCAGTATCAGCATTGCCGGGTATGGCATTCTGGGGGCGAGGCCCATATTACATCAGATCATTCCTGCCGAGAATGGCACTCCGAGAATGGAGATATAGTCCGGGAATGGGCAGTTCAAGAATGAACAAGTCGGAAATGACACTCCGAGAATGGAGATATAGTCCGGGAATGGACAGTTCAAGAATGAACAAGCCGAAATGGCAATCCAAGAATGGAGCCGAGTTCAAGAATCAACAAGTCGGAAATGACACTCCGAGAATGGAGATATGGTCCGGGAATGGACAGTTCAAGAATGAACAAGCCGGGAATGGCACTCCAAGAATGGAAGCATAGTTCGAGAATGAACACCTCACAGTAAAGGTTCGGGAATGGACCAACTCACAGTAACGGTTCGGGAATGGACCACCTCATAGTAACGGTTCGGGAATGGACCAACTCACAGTAACGGTTCGGAATGGACACATCACGGTAACAGTTCGGGAATGGACACCTCACGGTAACAGTTCGGGAATGAACACCTCACAGTAACGGTTCGGGAATGGACCACTCATAGTAACGGTTCGAGAATGGACCACCTTACAGTAATGGTTCGGGAATGGACCACATCACAACACGGTTCGGAATGAACCAGGGGTCGCAGCACCTCACCACCCAAATCAACTCAACACGTGGAAAGTCAAGTGGCAGTTGGCTAGCCAGGTAAGTAAAAATGCATTGCATAGACTTTGATATGATTGTCACTGTCACACACTGCACAAGTCCCATCAAAGTGGGCGACTGTAGGCATTGTATTTTTGCATGTGAAACCCGATGATGAGCCTCATTTGGAGGCACTATCTTTTAAGTCACGGAAATCGCGGAAACGGACGTCGGAAGGGAAGAGTCAAGAATTGACGATTTTGTCGGATTTAGTTCACATGTTTAGCTTCGGGTTCGCTGTTGGATCTCCGTTTTAAAACTTAACCTTAGCCCAAGCCCATTAAATCACATCCAATAACATTTAAAATATATGTCACAATTAAATACAAATTAAATTAAATTGAATAAAACCAATTAAAATCCATTGAAACCAATTAAACTAAAATCAAATTAAATTAAAATAATTGAAATTAAAATAACCAATTGAATTAATTAATAAACAAATTAAAACAAATTAAACATTTACCAATTAAATAAATAAGATAATAATTAAAATGATTAAATAAAACAAATGAAATCTAAATAATCACCTACCAAAATAATAAAAATACTTACCCAAATTAAAGAAATTGCATGCCTAATTAAAATCAATCAACATATATTATTCCTAACTTAAAATATTGTATCCTAATCAACACAACTAAATATACTACCTTCCTAATCTAAACCAATCTTGTCTCCATCAAATCCATTGATTTCCTTCTTTAACACTAAATCAAATCCCTATCCATGCAAACCCTAATGGACAACTATAAAACACACACTAATTTCAACCCTAGGGAGAGGACTCACTCACGGCACAAAGAATAAGAAAATACAAAAAACCTAAGCACACGTGAAGAAGCCATTTCAAAACCTTTACTGCCTCTCCACGCACATATCAAATAATGCCCCCCCTCACAGCCATTCACCTAGTTGATCAACACAAACACCAATCTGCCCATTGATCATTCACGTCCAACTCTCACAAAACACAGCAGCCACGCCACACGCATAAGCCCTAACTCACGCCATAAAAAGCTTTCACCGAGCCACCAAAAACACACACACGGGCCCCACGCACGGTCAAAACACACAACCACTCACGGCAACCACTCCCCAGCCCTCACTACTCTCCAAACCTGCTCATTCGCACCCCCCAACCTTCTGCCCACAATAGCCTGCCCAATCACGCATCAACTGCCTGGACATTCACGTACAAAACCCCACTGAAATACCCCTCACTGCACGGATAAAACCCACTGAAATACCCCAAACTGCATAGCCCCATAACCACCATAAATCACAAACTGCACAGCCCCTGTCCACCACAAATTCTGCACTGTCTTGACCCCATCTTACCGTATAAACTGCCCCTGAAACTGCAATGCAGTAACCAAAAAGCAGCCCAAAAATAGTGCGAAAACTGAGACCAAAACAGTCCCAAAAATGCCACAAACAGTAGCCTAAATCAACCCAAACAGTAACCAGAAACTGCAGTCCAAAACACAGCAGCAACGGAGTTAAAAACAGCAGCAAACGGAGTGAAAACAGCGGGGAAACAGTGGAACAACAAGTTAAGACGCTAACAAGTGAACCAGAAAAGTTGCGGAGTGATAGCCCTTCCGACGGTTGTAAACGCGAGTCCGAAAGACGACTTAAAAGGTTAGACCTGAGGGTACCTTTCACACCTTTTTAATTTGATTTTTATTGATTCTTTTAATTGTGTTTTAATCATTTATTGAATATTTTTTGCATGTGATGTGTGTTGTGGCCATTGATTAAAACGGAAAATACGTCATCTCTCGTGGTATATAGGATGGAAACCCAGACGTAAATTCCGTAGCCGATTCCGAATGGACGGTAGTGCGGTCTGTACTTGGGATACAACTCCACGTACCACTTGAGTAAATGGCGTATATTTCGCTTTATGTTATTTTGATTATTCTCACCTTATTATTCCGTCTTTTAATTTCCGCATGTTATTTATTTATGTTATGATGCGATCGAGCGCACGGGCTTAGTAAGTGGAATGAAAGGTCCCCTATGGGGAAGGGTTAAAGCCCTTTACCACGATGCTTTGCCGCGCCGGTTGATGTGTGTTCGGTTGAATGCAAAATATGTTCAATCGGACATACTAAGTTTGATATGATTGTCTTTATTTTTGTATGTATGATGCGATTGAGCGCATGGGCTTAGTGAGTTAGTCCAAAGGTCCCCTCTTTGAGAGACGAAGAGCCTAAAAGGCCACCTTTGTGACACTACTTCACCGCGCCGGACGAAGTGTGTTTGGGTTGAATGTACGTTCAATTGGGCATACGAAGTCCTACACTTTTATTGTCTTTATTTCATGTATTGTGATGTGACGCGCATGGGCTTAGTATGTTGGTCTAAAGGTCCTCTCTTTGAGAGACAAAGAGCCCCCCAAAAGGCCACCTTTACGGCAGTACTTCGCGCGCGCCCCTTTATTTTGTGGTTTAGTATGACGTCTTCTTACATGACCATGCATCATATCACATTGCGCATGGGCTTAGTATGTTGGTCTAAAGGTCTTCTCTTTGAGAGACAAAGAGCCTAAAAGGCCACCTTTACGGCAGTACTTTGCCGCGCCTCTTTTATTTAGTTATTCGCTTCATAACGTCTTTTTGAAAATTCATGCATCATATTGCATGCGCATGGGCTTATCAAGTGAGATCAGGGTCCTCCACTTTGAGGGATGAAAATGCTTGAAAGCTACCTTTGCTACAATGATTTGCCGCGCCCCTTAATATGTTGTTATGTACGAGAAGTCATATATTCATATGTTCATGTATGTGTCATGTTGTTTACTGCATTTTGGAGGTCACTGCTATAACCTCGTTCGAACGCGTTCCGAAACGCCGCACGAACGCATGTTTTCTGTCTGATCCCGTTCGAACGCGTTATCAAACGCTATACGAACGCGATCCTTCTGTTTACCGTTCGAACGCGTTTACGAACGCTACACGAACGCGAATACACTGAATTGAGTCATTTTCATCATATGTGCGTCTGTGTCTATATCTATCTTCTTTTGCACTACGTCATAGCATGCTCACTTTAATGCCTAATTGCATCCCTAAGCGTCTTTTTGCATTATGTACTTAGTTGACCCTTTTATTTATGCATGGACATGTAATGGCTATTTGTTTATGATATGTCTATGAAATCACATGTTCACCATCATTTGATTCGCCTTTATGTGTGCTTGTGTGGTTAGTATGTGCTTGCGTTTTCATGATTACAACATGCCAATGAAATTGTCTGTTTGTTGATTTAATGTACTTCTAAGCATGCAATCTTATATGTGAAATACATGTATGTTTAGGCGCATATTTTATCTTATAAATGTGAATTTGGAAGCATGATACCCTTAGAAATAAGTGTTACTTCAGCTTGTTTAAATTATTATATAATCCTTTCATTACAAGTGACATGAGTAAGGGACCATTCCGAACCCAACGGTTTGAGGTCTTCCCTTGCGAGGGGTGAGTGCGGCCTTAAATCTCATTTTCCCGGTTCACACCGGGTGGCGACTCCATTATTCTCCGGTTTAGTCCCCCGTGGCTACTCCGTACTCCCGACCGGGCCGCGAGCCCGGGACAGCATGCGTCACCCAGTTTCTGTGTTCCCACACTAGCTTTGTACATTTGTATATTTCCATCCATGTTGGTCTTCTTCTTGAAGACCCATTTGCAACCAATAGGCTTTACGCCTTCTGGTGCATCAACCAGTGTCCAAACTTGGTTGGTGTACATGGAATCCATTTTAGATTTCATGGCATCTTGCCATAAACCGGAGTTGATACCTTGTATCGCTTCCTCATACGTAGCCGGTTTGTCTTCCTCAATAAGATTAATATCCACATTAGGTGAGATCAGAAACCCATACCTCTCATGTTGTTTTCTTACTCTCTCCGATCTACGCGGTTCTTGTGTATTCGAAGATTGTGGTACAGTCTCATCCCTGATGAACTGTTCATGTTCCGTTAAGGAATCGGTGTCAGGAACTGTATCACTCTGATTTTCATCGAGTTCTACTTTCCTCCCACTAACCACTGCATTTAGGAATTCCCTTTCGAAGAAAACCACATGTAGAGCAACAAATACTTTGTTCTCTTGTGGGTTGTAAAAGTAATATCCTTTGGTTTCCCTAGGATAACCTACAAATAGACATTTATCCGATTTGGGTTCAAGTTTGGTACCATCTAAACGTTTAGCGTATGCCCAGCAACCTCAAATCTTCAACAATGAGAAACCTGGTTTCTTTTCTGTCCATATTTCATG
Source organism: Zanthoxylum bungeanum (assembly GCA_019454045.1). Classification (NCBI taxonomy): domain Eukaryota; kingdom Viridiplantae; phylum Streptophyta; class Magnoliopsida; order Sapindales; family Rutaceae; genus Zanthoxylum; species Zanthoxylum bungeanum. The sequence continues at coordinate 5,406 of SKCR01046597.1, forward strand.
CGGAGTCTGTTGAACAGACTTTGACGGAACCTTATTCAAAATAAGTATTACAATGTTCAATGCATATCCCCATAAGGAAGTAGGTAGCTCTGTGCGACTCATCATCGACATTACCATGTCCAATAAAGTTCAGTTTCTCTGTTCGGACACATCGTTTAATTGCGGTGTTCCGGGAGGAGTCCACTGTGAAAGAAAACCATACTCTTTCAAGTAATCAAGAAACTCATTGCTTAAGTATTCTCCACCACGGTCCGACCATAATGTTTTAATACTTTTTCCGGTCTATTTTTCTACTTCGTGTCGAAACTCTTTGAATTTCTCAAAGGTTTATGACTTGTGTCTCATAAGATACACATAACCATAACGCGATAGATCATCTGTAAAGATTACGAAGTATTCATATCCACCTCTAGCCTGGCTAGACATGGGCCCACATACGTCACAATGAACGAGGGCTAACAGTTCGGTGGCACGTGCACCTTTACCGCTAAAAGGTGTTTTAGGCATTTTGCCTAATAAACAAGATTCACAGACGTCATATGAATTTGGATCAAATCCGTCCAAGTACCCACTATTCGAAAGTGTGGATATGCGAGTCTTGTTAATGTGTCCCAGACAACAATGCCACATATAATTTTCATCTTTGTTACTTAGTTTAAACCTTTTGTTTGTTACATTATATGTTTGAGATTGATTTATATTCAAAATATAAAGACCATTATTCACATCAGCACTGTATATCTCCATATCATTTTTATACATAAAACATCCAGTGTTATAAAAACAAAAGTATACCGACATTGGGCTAATAAAGATACAGATATAATATTCCTAGTCAAAATAGGTACATAATAACAGTCTGATAAGTTTAGTACATGCCCAGAGGGCAGTTCAAAAATATAAGTCCCTACAGCCAAATTAGCGACCCTGGTCCCGTTTCCAACTCGTAGATCAATCTCCCCTGAGGCTATTCTCCTGCTAATATGCAGATTCAGCATATCATTACATATATGAGTACCACAACCAGAATCAAAAATCCAATATTTAAAACTAGAAGTAGACATTTTATTTCTATAACAAACATACCTGAAGCCGGTGTCTTGTCTGCTTTGATTTCCTTCATGTACGCCTTGTACTCACGACAGTCACGCTTCCAGTGACCCCGTTTGCCACACTGCGAGCATACATCTTGGGATTTGTCATTTCCTTTCCAGAAGACTTTGACGATTTGGCCTTGTCCTTCTTCTTCTTCTTCTTGTTTACACCTCCAGTAGCCTTCGGCCAAGCCTTGGGAGACTGAGATGTTTGCCCTTCAAAAGCTCTTTTTCTGCTTCATGCAGCATTGCCATCAGCTCTCTAAGAGTATGGTCTTGGTACATCATATTGTCGTTCATGATGAACCCACTCCAACTGTCAGGAAGAGACTGCAAGATCAAATCTATAGAAGTCTAAGCCTCAAAGGTTATACATAGTTGACCCAACTGTTCAAAGTCAGTAATCATCTACGACACATGGTGCTCGATAGATGTACCTGTTGGACAATTATCACCCATAGCATCACTATTTGTACATAACATGGTGTTGTTGTACAAATTAACTATGTGACAAAGGAAATTGCTCTTTTATCATTTGTAATTAGAGTACCGGGATATATAAATGATAAAAGTCTGTATGATTAGTTCTGGATTGATAAGATATGAGACAGTATCAATCCATGAAGGTTTTATCATTAAAACATCCCTAGTCGAAGTATTATCGAGATTGGACATCGATAATGCGGAATAGACTAGTATTGCACTTGTGCGTGTTGTGGGAGCATAACGGCATAGTTCTCAAATATTTGGGTATTGGATACTCATGCAAGTTTAATAGGAGGTTGTGTTTACCGATGGCACGGGAACAGCTTCGCTCTGGATAGACCCCTCGCAATTCCATTGGTAGTATGACTATGTGTCTATGGAAGTCCGAATAAGGGTAGGTGTATTTGGTCTTAACCTGAGACTTGCACCGCTAATACTTGTGACAATCAATATACTTTGGTTTTTGTCGTCCAGGGCTTTAACCGGTTCTGTGTACGCCTCTTCTGGGTATATTGAGAATCGTAGTGTATTGGGTGTGATGTCAAGATCGAAGTATCACTTCAGTCATAGTGAAAATGATGGTCACGTAGATACGGAACTAGTACTCTTTAATACTGTAGTCATCGGGATAATATGACTAGGTCATGATTATCCGATTATAGAGACTAGTTACCAGATATCCGACATGTGCATCGTACGGGGCAGACACAATTCCAGCCCCAGGCCTAACACGTGACATCTGATACTGGATCGCAATACGCAATACTACGTATACTATACCTGATATAGATTACATGTTCCTTTAAGAATATTTCTGGAGAATTGGGTAGGCATGGTGCTTTGCTAGAAGCCAACCATGTCTTGTAAATCGGTAAAAACGTAGTACTAGGTACGTACGTGTTCGGATAGTCCGACGACCGGATTTACTGCCAACATATTTGGGGATCTCATGGGTCGCTTCCCGAAGATTCACCGATGACATATGACTCTCACATTATTAATCACGGATTAATTAATAGACAGAGAAAATTAATCTGGGATTAATTGCGGAGATATTTTATCTGGGATAAAATATTAATTAAAGAGAGAGAACGATTAATTTAGAATTAATCGATAATATAATATATTTGATATATTATACGAAATTAGATTTCGACGTGGAATTAAAATTAGATTTTAATTCGGGCGAACGAGTTAATTTATAATTAATTCGCTAGTGATGTGAATAGTAATTTTGCTAGGCATAATTAGTTAATTAAATTTGATTTAATTACATCGTAACGGAAAATTCGTTAATTTGGAATTAGCGAACCCAAGCCCGGGAGTGTTTTCGAGCCCACTCGCATTTCGAATTCAAGTGCGGCTCACAAGTCACATCAAGCGTCACATCATTAGTCATTCAAGTGATGGATGTCTTGTCACTTTGAGTGATGTGATGTTAGTCACTTGTGATTGATGGGGTGGTTGAAAGGCTTTATTGCCATGTACTTTTTGGATTTGAATTTTTGGTATTAGTTTTTGGAAACCAATACACAAAACCAACTCATTCTCTTCCTCTCTCTCACTACTACATTTGGCCAAGGGCCATCTTCTTCTCTCTTTTGTTTCTTCAAAGCCGAGAGTTATAAGAAGCTTAGGAAGAATTTGTGGCAAATTTTTCCAAGTGCTAGCACACTAAATAGTCATCCAAAGGTGATAGGGAAACAAACCTTTGAGCATGGAATCACCATTGACAAAGCTTGGAGCTTGGAGCACACACATGGAGGGTGACCGAAAACTAGGAGCACAAATTTGGGCTTGGTCGTGGGCTTCATGGAGGAGCAAAACGTTTTGTTTTCAACGCATCGCAAATCCGATTATTGTAAGTATGATTCCGCCATACTTCTTTATTGTATTCACATTGATTTCATTGCTTGATTGATCTTGTGACTATAGTAGAAACCCAACAATGGTATCAAGAGCCTTATTTAAGCATGAAATTGGATTTTGGGTAAAATTGATTTGAGCATGTTTGGATGAAATTGATTGTTTAAGTATGCTTGAATGATGATAACTTAGAGTTATTTGTGATCAATTTGATGAAAATTGAATTGGATCAAAATTTCCCCAATATTTTGGCTTGGCCGAATGGTGTGCTACCCTAATGTCATGATGATTTTTGTTTTTTGAATCATTGGATGAGTTTGAAAGACTTGGGAAATGTTGATTTAGGATTCAATTGGATTGAAATCGGAATTGAACTAAAAACCCCAAATGCCGTGACTTAGAAGCATGGAAAATGAATTGATTTTTTGATTCAATAATGTTGGACATGTGTTGATGATGATTAGCATAATTAATTATGTAAATTGGTATTTTGGAAATGTTAATTTGGTTAATTAATTATTGCTATACACTTTAGATTAATTTAATTGTGAAATTTGGAATTTGGTATTTTAATTAATTGGGCTAAATTTGGAATTGGGCTTATAAAGTTGTATTTGGGCTTAATGGGCTTTGTTGGGCCAAGTATGGTTTAGGTTAATTGGTTGGATCCAATTGGGCCCAAAACCATATCCATAAAGTCCAAATATAATAAAATTGACCGTTAAAGTTTTAATTGGGCCTAATGGGCGTAAATTGATTTTTAATAAATAAGGGTGATTCCTTAGTTGGGCTTTGGTATTTGGGTTTGACCCATATTGACCAAAGTCCATGCCTTAAGAAATTAATTGAAAGTCCATTGGACTTTAATTAAATTGACATTTGATGTTAATTGGGCTTTGAGACCTGAAAGATTAGATTTAGAATCTAAGTCGCTAAAGGCACATTAATAAAGTGTAATTATTTAATTTGGAATTAAATATAAAATTAGTATTAAATACAAATTAGATTGGATTTAATGTTGTAGTTTAATATAATTCGAGAATTCATACTTGAGTACATATTCTTAAAACGAGTTTGACTCGCGCAAAATCAAATCGTTGTTTGAACATTGGATGGTCATTAATTTCATATTAATTAATTGGATTAGATTGATTGATAACATGCTTTGTGTGAATACATGGATGTGATGTATGAATAATGTATATCGGATATATATTAGATGGGTGAGGGGAATTTTGGAAATTGTTGTAATAAATTTAGAATTTATTAAATTGGACCTGCGTGTCCAGCCTATTACCTCTTGACTCTTTGTATTTCTCTTCTCACCTATTCCCCTCAATGTAAATGAGGTTTCTTTAGAAGTGTTATGTAATTGGGTAGAAGTAAGATTTGTGCTAGCGAGAGAGAGGAAATGAAGAGATTTGTTCTAGGAACAAGTTGTTTAAATATCCATCCGCATATCATTATTAATTTATTTACGCGCCTTATTATGTTTTTAGAATGCATGTTTAAGGGTGTATGATGAGACCTTAACAAAGATAATTAATTGGTTGCCAATTACGCGAAAAACCCTCAACACATATTAAGTGTTTTTCCTTCCATGAATGATTCATTCTCAAGATCCAAGATTGGCACTGGTTTGTTGGCCAAAGTCAAGGCCTTTGTCCATCGCGAATGTGTTTGAATCATGAAGGCTTTATTCTATATCGGTGTCTTGTCCAAGTTGTGATTTGTTGGCAGAAGTCAAGATCACTTCTTGTCCATCGACATCGATTACGAAGCTTTCCAAGGTCAATGGGTCCCGTTTAACTATAATCATTAAGTTTGTTGTGCCAAAGCCAAGGCTTAGTTGATTCAGAGGAAAAAGGTTAGGAAAATATATTGGATATATTGGCATATATTTTATATATGTTTCGGACTTGGATGTCCACCTACTGGATCTAGGAATTGGATGAGATCCAATTGATCTTAGAGATCTACCTAGTTAAATATCATACAGCTTGTTGGCCAAAGTCAAGGTTGTGTGTTATTTAACGGGATCCTAGCCCACTAGGAAACAAGGTTTCCCGAGTACTCAACAGAGGGCTCACCGAAAAATAGTGGGAGGCAAGTATTAATTTGCAATTTTGTTTTGTTACTTGCCAATACGCGCTCATTTCATTTTTCGTCTTTACTCGAATAAATGTTAGTTGGACTAATATCGTTGTTTTAAATTAAACAGTTGGACTGTATTCAAACTACTTCAAATTATAGTTGATTATATAATTGGATTATAGTAATCAATATATTTGAATTTAACCAATTTAAATTATCGTTGATTATATAGTTGGACTATAGTAATCATTATATTAAATAGTACCATAAATCATTGATTGGATAGTTAGACTATAGCAATCAAGATAACTGAAAGATTAGCGTTTAAAACATAAACCTGGGTAAAAATGTCATTAAATGGCTTTAAAATTCAAATTGGGAATAAAACTTCAGGATAGTCCTGGAAACTGAGAAGTTACTTTATTTGATAGAGAAACCTCTTGGGCCTAAGCCCGGAGTTGAGAAAATAATAGAACATGATCTTTGGAAGATTCATGTAATGATAAATTTAGTCCCAATCCTTTATACTAAATGCAATGACACTTTAATTCCATCGTCAGACTAAGGATTAGATCCTTATAATGTGATGTTGAAATTAAAGATCTTCATAGATCTATTCTTAAATCTTACAAGTACTAATTGCCAAAGAAGCTATTTCGCTCACGTATGTCATAGGGTACATATGTCGAGAAATAGATGTCGCTGATGATTGCTGACATCGAACAGCTAGGTTAGCTAAGCATTACCTACGTGGCCGAGACTACCAAAGATTTGATCTTATAGTCTCTACCCGAAAGCTGGGGCAGGTTCATTATGAACCAAGAGTGAACTCTTGGAGAGTTAATGGCTACGCTCTAGGAGCTAGAGCCAGAGCTTCTAAAAGGGGCAAAGGTAAAATCATCACAGTCTTCTATGAAGACAAAGGACATATCCCAATATGTCTGCCTAAACTGTGGCAAACGGGGTCACTGGATGTGTGACTGCCGTATGGACAAGGCAGACATGAAGGAAGTGAAGACGGGGCAAGGCTCTGGCTTCAAGTATGTTTGTCATAAACATGTTCACTATTAGTTTCAAAATTGGATTTTGATTCTAAGTGTTGTACATAAGATATGTACTGTTGTGCAGAATCTGCTGATTAGCAGGATGCTGACTTCAGTTGAGATTAATCTGCGGATTGGAAATGAGACGAGAGTCGCTGTTTTAACCGTAGAGACCTAAGTTTAGGAACTACCTTTCGGGTGTGTACTTAAATTAGGAAACTGTTATAATGTACCAAGTTTGACTAGAAACATTATCTCTATATCATAGTACAACTCGTTGCGGGTATACCTTTATATTCTAGAACACTAAAATGTTTCATTTTATAAAGATGATATTGAGATAAGCACATTAGATGTGAATAACAGTATTATATAAATGAATCTAACACATATAACATGACAAACAAATAGCTCAAACTGAATTAATCAGTTGAGACTTAAATGTGACATTATTTTCTGGGACACATTAAACAAGACTCGTATATCCACACTTTTGAAGAGTGGATACTAGGACGGATTTGATTCTATTCAAATGAAGTCTACGAATCTAGTTTATTAGGCAAAGTGCCTAAAACACCTTTTACTTGGTAAAAGTGAAAATGCCACCGATCTGTTAGCCCTCGTTCATAGTGACGTAATTGGGCCCATATCTAGCTAGGCTAGAGGTGGATATAAACGCTTCGTAACCTTTACGGATGTGGCATCGCGTTATGGTTATGTGTTTCTTTTGAAACACGAATCGAAAACTTTTGATAAATTCAAAGAATTTCGACACGAAGTAGACAGACAGATCGGCTAAAGTATAAAACTGCCACGGATAGACCGTGGTGGAAAATACTTAATCAATAAGTTTCTCAATTAATTGAAAGAGTATAGTATTCTTTCAATGTGGACTCCTCCCGGAACACCTCAATTGAGCGGTGTGTCTGAACTGAGAAACCGAATTTTGTTGGACATGATAAGGTTAATCATGAGTCGCTCTGAGCTACCATTTCCTTCTAGGGATACGCATTAACAGTGCAAAACTTATTTTGAATAAGGTTCCATGAAAATATATTTAACAGAATTCATATTAGATATGAACAGGAAAGAAATCGGGTTTTCTAATTCCTAAAGATTTGGGTATGCTGGGCATATGTTTGGATGATACCAAACTAGAACCCAAAATCGGATAAGTGCCAATTTTTAGGTTATCATAGGGTAACCAAAGTATAGTACTTATACAACTCACTAGAGAACAATGTAATTGTTGCTCGCCATGCGGTTTTCTTAAGAGGAATACCTATATGCAGTGGTAAGTGGGAGGAAAGTAAAACTCGATGAAAATCAGAGTAATACTGTTCCAGGCACCGATTCCTTAACGGAACACAAACAGTTCATCAAGGATGAAACTGTACCACAATCTTCGAATACACAATAACCGCGTAAGTCGGAGAGAGTCAGAAAATAACCTGGGAGGTATGGGTTTCTGATCTCACCTCATGAAGATGTCAATCTTATTGAGGAACATGAACTGACTACATATAAGGAAGTGATACAAGGTATCGACTCCCTGTTATGGCAAAGTGCCATGATGTCCGAAATGGATTCCGTGTATACCAACCGAGTTTAGACACTGGTTGATGTACCGGAAGGCATTGTGCCTATTGGTACTGTATAAGTCTTCAAGGAAGACATACATGGATGGCAACATACCAACGTACTAAGCTAGGCTTGTAGCGAAAAGGTATCATTATCAACATTGTGTCGATTACGACGAAACCTTTTACTTGTTGCCATGATAAAATCCATTTGGATAATGCTTGTTGATGTTGCATGTTTCATTTATGAAATATGACAGTGAACGTCAAAATCAATTTCCTTAAACGGAAACCTTTTGGAGGATGTTTATAACATCCTGACGGTTTTGTCGTACCAAAATAAGCAAACAAGGTTTGCAGGTTATTCGATCCATTTATGGATTGAAGCAAGCATTGCGTTCTTGGAACTATAGTTTTGATGTAATCATAATGGTATATGATTTAATTCAAAAAGAAAATGATTCTTATGTATATAAGGAGGTTAGTGGGAGTGCACTAATAGTGATCGTCCTATAAAATGATGATGTATCATTTCTAGGAAATGACATTCCCGTAATACAATCGGTGAAAGCTTGGCTTTCATGAAAATTCTCCGTAGAATTCTTGGGAGAGACAACCTTTATTCTAGGAATAAGGATCTACTGGGATAGATCTAAATATTGTTGGCACTCTCTGAGAACTCTTACATTGAAATAAATATACTTGACCTGGTGTCTCATATGCTTTAAGCATATGGAGTCACAATCAGGCCAATCCAAGTGATAGTCACTGGATTGATGTTAATGAAATCCTTACGTATCTTAGATGATCTAAGGATGCTTTCTTAAATTATGGAGAAGGAGAACTTGAAGTGATTGGGTTCACCGTTGCAAGTTTCCTAACCGATAATAACCATTGTATGTCGTAATAATGGTACTATATAGTTTGAATAACGGAACAGTAAGCTGGAAATCTTCCAAGCAAGATGTTGTTGATGAATAAACAACAAAAACATAATATTGATGCAGCTGAGGCAGCAATAGAAGCCATTTGGATCTTAATAATCCTAATTGGATTAGGAGTAGTTCTGTTAGCAGCTGAGCTAGGCTACATCACAGGCTAAAGAATTAATGGTCTCATCAAAGGTCCAAATATATAATTCAACTGTTCATTTGATTCGTTCGGATCATACATCGTGGCGATGTGATGATCGAATAAATCACATCAGATGATAACTTTGCAAATCCGCTGACGAAAGCATTTTCTCAGCAGAAGTTTGAGCGAACCGTACATAGTATAAGTGTAGGACACTTGAGTGATTGGCTATAGGCCAAGTGGGAGATTGTTGGACAATTATGACCCATATCATCACTAATTGTACAGAACATGGTGTTGTTATACAAATTAACTATGTTACAAAGGAAATTGCTCTTTTATCATTTGTAATTAGATTACCGGTATATATAAATGATAAAAGTCTGTATGATTAGTTCCGGATTGATAAGATATGAGACAGTATCAATCCATGAAGGTTTAATCATTAAGACATCCCTACTCAGAGTATTATCGAGATTGGATATCGATAATGCGGAATAGACTAGTATTTCACTTGTACGTGTTGTGGGAGCATAACGGCATGGTTCTCATATATTTGGGTATTGGATACTCATGCAAGTGTAATAGGAGGTTGTGTTTACCGTTGGTACGGGAACAGCTTCGCTCTGGATAGACCCTGTTGGGTTTCTAGGTTAGTCCCAAGATCATTAAGCAATGAAAATCATGTGTGAATACATAAGAAGTATGGCGCAATCATATTTACAAGATCGGCTTTTGCGATGTGAGGAACAAAAAAAATTCTTCAAGCTTTTCCTCCAAGGTGCCCACGGCAAAGCTCCACTTTTTGCTCCTTTGATTTTCGGTCAAGCCCTCCATGGATGGTCTCCAAGCTCCAAGCTTTGAATGATGATTCCATGCTCATGGGTTTGTTTCCCTATCACCTTTGGATGACTCCTAATGTGTGCTAGCACTCTTAAAAATTTGCCACAAATCTTCCTTAGCTTCTTCTTGATATTCTCGGCCAAGCTAAGAAAATAATAAAGAAAATGGCCCTTGGCCGAAACTAGAGAGGAGAGAGGAGGAAGATGAAGTTGTGTTGGTTGTAATTGATTTCAAAATCAATTAAATGATATAACAAATTCAAAAAAGGTACAAGGCATTTAAGCCTTCCAACCACCACCATCAATCACAAGTGAAAACCATCACATCACTCAAAGTGATATGACTTACATCACAAGAATGACTAATGATGTGACGCTTGATGTGACTTGTTGGCCGCACTTGAATTTGAAATGCGAGAGGGCCCGCAAACTCTCCCGGGCTCGGGTTCCCTAATTCCGAATTAACGAATTTTCCGTTGCGACGTAATTAAATCAAATTTAATTAAATAATTATGCCTAGCAAAATTACTATTCACGTCGCTAACGAATTAATTCTAAATTAACTCGTTCGCCCGAATTAAAATCTAATTTTAATTCCGCGTCGAAATCTAATTTCGTTGAATATATCAAATATATTAATTTTATCGATTAATTCCAAATTTATCGTTCTCACTCTTATATAATAATTTCTCCCAGATAAAATATCTATGTAATTAATCCTAGATTAATTTTCTCTCTCTCTTATTATTAATCCTAGATTAATAATGTGCGAGTCATACGTCATCGGTGAATCTTCGAGAAGCGACCCATGAGATCCTCGGATATGTTGGCAGTAAATCCGGTCTTCGGACTATCTGAACACGTACGTACCTAGTATTATGTTTTTACCGATTTACAAGACATGGTTGGCTTCTAGCAAAGCACCGTGCCTACGCAATTCTCCAGAAATATTCTTAAAGGAATATGTAATCTATATCAGGCGTAGTATACGTAGTATTGCGTATTACGATCCAGTATCGGATGTCACGTGCTAGGCCTGGGGCTGGAATTGTGTCTGCCCCGTACGAAGCACATATCAGATCTCTGGTAATTAGTCTCTATAATCGGATAAACATGACCTAGTCATAATATCCCGATAGCTGTAGCATAAAAGAGCTCTAGTTTTGTATCCAACGTGATCATCATCTCCACTATGACTGGAGTGATACTTCCATCTTGACATCACATCCAATACACTATGATTCTCAATATACCCAGAAGAGGCGTACACAGAACCTGTTAAAGCCGTGGATGACCAAAACCAAAGTATATTGATTGTCTCAAGTATTAGCGGTGCAAGTCTCAGGTTAAGACCAAATACACCTACCCTGATTCGGACTTCCATAGACACATAGTCATACTACCAATGGAATTCTGAGGGGTCTATCCAGAGCGAAGCTTTTTCCGTACCATCGATAAACACAACCTCCTATTACACTTGCATGAGTATCCTATACCCAAATATATGAGAACTATGACGTTATGCTCCCACAACGCGCACAAGTGTAATACTAGTCTTTTACGCATTATCGATGTCCAATCTCGATAATACTCCGACTAGGGATATTTAATGATTAACCTTCGTGGATTGATATTGTCTCATATCATCTCAATCTGGAACTAATCATAAGGACCTTCTATCATTTATATATCTTGGTAATCTAATTACAAATGATAAAATGGCAATTTCCTTTGTCACATAGTTAATGTACAACAACACCATGATCTGTACAAATAGTGATGATATGGGTCATAATTGTCCAATAATCTCCCACTTGGCCTATAGCCAATCACTCAAGTGTCCTACACACCGAACTATGTATGGTTCGCTCAAACTTCTGCTGAGAAAATGCTTTCGTCAGCGGATTTACTGTGTTATCATCTGATGCGATTTATTCGATCATCACATCGCCACGATGTATGATCTGAATGAATCAGATGAATATTTGAAGTATATATCTGGATCATTGATGAGACCATTAATTCTTTAGCCTGTGCTGTAGCCTAGCTCAGCTGCTTACAGAACTACTCCTAATCTTATTAGGATTATTAAGATCCAAATGGCTTCTATTGCTGCCTCAGCTGCAGCAATATTCCGCTTTTGTTGTTTATTCGGCAACAGTATCTTGCTTGGAAGATTTCCAGCTCACTGTTCCATTATTCAAACTTTATAGTACCTTTATTACGACTTTGAATCGTTATCATTGGTTAGGAAACTTGCAGCAGTGAACCTAGTCACTTCAAGTTCTCCTTCTCCATAGTTTAAAAAAGCATCATTAGATCTTCTAAGATACTTAAGCATGTTCTTAACATCAATCCAGTGACTATCACTTGGATTGGCCTGATTCTGACTCCATATGCTCAAAACATATGAGACAACAGGTCGCATACATTTATTTCAATGTACGAGTTCTCGGAGAGTCCTAACAACTTTTAGATCTATTCCAGTAGATCCTTATTCCTAGAATAAAGGTTGTCTCTCTAAAGAATTCTACGGAGAATTTTTCATGAAAGCCAAGCTTTCACCGATTGTATTACGGGAATATCATTTCCAAGAAATGATATATCATCATTTTATAGGACAGTCATTGTCAGTGCGCTCCCACTAACTTCCTTATATACACAAGAATCATTTTCGTTTTGAATTAAATCATATACCATTATGATTACATCAAAACTATAGTTCCAAGAACTCAATGCTTGCTTCAATCCATCAATGGATTGAATAACTTGCAAACCTTGTTTGCTTGTTTTGGTACAACAAAACCGTCAGGATGTTGTAAACACCCTCCAAAAGGTTTCCGTTTAAGGAAAGCGATTTTGACGTTCAGCTGTCATATTTCATAAATGAAATATGCAGCATTAGCAAGCATTTTCCAAATGGATTTAACCATGGCAACGAGTAAAAGGTTTCGTCGTAATCGACACAATGTTGATAACGATACCTTTTCTCTACAAGCCTAGCTTAGTACGTTGGTATGTTGCCTTCCATGTATGTCTTCCTTGAAGACTTATAGTACAAATAGGCACAATGCCTTCCGGTACAACAACCAGTGTCCAAACTTGGTTGGTATACATGGAATCCGTTTCGGACATCATGGAACTTTGCCATAATAGGGAGTCGATACCTTGTATCACTTCCTCATACGTAGTCAGTTTGTCTTCCTCAATAAGATTGACATCTACTTGAGGTGAGATCAGAGACCCATACCTCCTAGGTTGTTTTCTGACTCTCTCCGAGTTACGCGGTTCTTGTGTATTCGAAGATTATGAAACAGTTTCATCCTTGATGAACTATTTGTGTTCCATTAAGGAATCGGTGCCTGGAATAGTATTACTCCGATTTTCATCGAGTTTTACTTTCGTCCCACTTACCACTGCATATCGGTATTCCTCTTAGGAAAACCGCATGGTGAGCAACAATTAAATTGTTCTCATGTGAATTGTATATGTACTATACTTTGGTTTCCCTAGGATAACCCACAACTTGGGCACTTATCCGATTTGGGTTTTAGTTTGGTATCATCCAAACATATGCCCAGCATTCCCAAATCTATAGGAATGAGAAAACCCGGTTTCTTTCTTGTCCATATCTAATATAAAGTCTGTCAAACAGATTTTTATGGAACCTTATTCAAAATAAGTTTTGCACTGTTTAATGCGTATCCCTTGAAGGAAAATGGTAGCTCAGAGCCACTCATAATTAACCTTATCATGTCCAACAAAATTCAATTTCTCTGTTCGGACACACCGTCAAATTGAGGTGTTCGGAGGAGTCCTCATTGAATATACTATACTCTTTTCAAGTATATGAGAAACTTATTGCTTAAGTATTTTCATCATGGTCTACCGTGATGGTTTTAATACTTTAGCCGATCTGTTTTTATACTTCATGTCGAAACTGTGAAATTTCCGATTTGTGTTTTCGAAAGAAACACATAACCATAACGTGATGCCACATCCGTAAAGGTTTGAAGTATTCATATCCACCTCTAGCCTAGCTAGATATGGGCCCACTAACGTCACTATGAACGAGGGCTAACAGATCGGTGGCATTTGCACTTTTACCAAGTAAAAGGTTTTAGGCACTTTGCCTAATAAACTAGATTCGTAGACATTATTTGAATAGAATCAAATCCGTCCTAGTATCCACTCTTCAAAAGTGTGGATATACGAGTCTTGTTTAATGTGTCCCAGACAACAATGCCACAAATAAGTCTCAACTGATTAAATCAGTTTGAGCTATTTGTTTGTCATGTTATATGTTTGAGATTCATTTTTATTCAAAATATAAATACTGTTATTCACATCTAATGTGCTTTATCTCAATATCATCTTTATAAAATGAACACTTTAGTGTTCTAGAATATAAAGGTATACTCGCAACGAGTTATATTCTGATATAGAGATAATGTTTCTAGTCAAACTAGTTACATTTTAACAGTTTCCTAATTTAAGTACACACCTGAAGGATAGTTCCTAAACTTAGGTTTCTACGGTAAAATAGCGAGTCGATCTCTCCCGTTGTCTGACTTGAGTCACAGAAAATCTCAATTGAAGTCAGTATCCTGCTTATCAGCAGATTCTGCACACCAGTACGTATATTTATGTACCACATCCAGTATCTAAAATCCAATTTTAATACTAGTAGTGAACATGTTGATGACAAACATATTTGAAGTCGGAGCCTTGCCCGTCTTCAATTCCTTCATGTCTGCCTTGTCCATATGGCAGTCACGCTTCAGTGACCCCATTTTCCACAGTTTAGGCAGACATCTTGGGATATGTCCTTTGTCTTCCTATAAGACTGTGATGATTTTGCCTTTGCCATTTTTCCACAGCCCAGAAGCCTTTGGCCAAACCTTGGCCTTCTGGGATGTCGAAGTAAGATGCGTCTTGCGCTTCTTGCCCAATTGTAAACTCTGGCTTTGTCTCATTGAGTATAGCCATTAACTCTCCAAGAGTTTTCTATTGCAATTTGTACTTCTAAGATCTAAGGATAGATCTATTAAAATCCTTCAATTTCATTATCATGCTATAAGGATCTAATCTTTAGTTCTGAATAAGAAATTAAGGAATCTTTGCGGCAAGCATAACGGATTAAGTACTAAAGTTTTCATCACATGAATATTCCAAATATCATGTTCTATTATTTGCTCAACTCCGGGCTTAGGCTCGAGACGTCATTCTATCAAATAGAATAACTTCTCACTTCCCATGACTATCTTGAGATTTTATTCCCAATCTGAAAATTAAAGCTGTTTAAAAACATTTTCTCCCAGGATTATGTTCTAAACGCTAATCTTTCATTTATCTTGATTGCAATAGTCCAACTATCCAATCAACGATTTCAGGTACTATATTAATATAATGATTACTATAGTCTAACTATATAATCAAATATAATTTAATTGGTTAAATTCAAATATATTGATTACTATAATCCAATTATATAATCAACTATAAATGAAATAGTTTGAATACAGTCCAATTTTTATTTAAAACAACGATTAAATATTAGTCCAACTAATATATTAATTTATATTGACGAAAAAATTGAAATGAGCACGTATTGGCAAGTAACTAACGAATATTACAAATTTAATACTTGCCTCCCACTATTTTTCGGCGAGCCTCTAACCCTCTATGGAGTACTCGGGAAACCTTATTTCCAAGTGGGCTAGGATCCCGTTAAATAACACACAAACTTGACTTTGGCCAACAAATTGTATGATAATTAACAAGGTAGATCTCTAAGATCAATTGGATCTCATCCAATTCCTAGATCCAGTAGGTGGAAATCCAAGTCTGAAACATATATCTTATATATGCCAATATATCCATATATTCCCTAACCTTTTTCCTCTGAATCAACTAAGCCATGGCTTTGGCACAACAAACTTAATAATCCCAGTCAAGCGGAACCCATTGACCGTGGAAAGCTTCGTAATCGATGTCGATGGACAAGAAGTGATCTTCACATTGGCCAACAAATCACAACTTGGACAAGACACCGATATGGAACAAAGCTTTCATGATTCAAACACATCCGCGACGGACAAAGGCTTGACTTTGGCCAACAAACCAGTGCCAATCATGGATCTGAGTAAGAATCACTCAATGGAAGAAAAACGCTTAATATGTGTTGAGGGTTTTTCACGTAAATTGGCAACCAATTTATTATCTTTGTTAGGTCTCATCATCATACACCCTTAAACATGCATTCTAAAAACATAATAAGGCGCGTATAAATAAATATAATAATGATATGCGGATGGATACTTAACACATTGTTCCTAGAACAAATCTCTCCCTTTCATCTCTCCCGCTAGCACAATTATTACTTCTACCCGATTACATAACACTTCTAAAGAAACCTCATTTACATTGATGGGAATAGGTGAGAAGAGAAATACAAAGAGTCAAGAGGTAATAGGCTGGACACGCAGGTCTAATTAATAAATTCTAAATTTATTACAACAATTTCCAAAATTACCCTCACCCATCTAATATCCATCTGATATGCATATTCATGTTATCAATCAATCTAATCCAATTAATTAATCTGAAATTAATGACCATCCAATGTTCAAACAACGATTTGATTTTGCGCGAGTCCGACTCGTTTTAAGAATAAGTACTCAAAGTACGAATTCTTGAATTATATTAAACTACAATATTAAATCCAATTTAATTTGTATTTAATACTAATTCTTTATTTAATTCTAAATTAAATATTTACACTTTTTAATGTGCCTTTAGCGACTTAGATTCTAAATCTAATCTTTTCGGGTCTCAAAGCCCAATTAACATCCAATGTCAATTTAATTTATAGTCCAATGGGCTTTCAATTAAATTCATAAGGCATGGACTTTGGTCAATATGGGTCAAACCCAAATACCAAAGCCCATTTAAGGAATCACCCTTATTTGCCAAGAAACCAATTTAGACCCATTAGGCCCAATTAAAATTAAAGGTCCATTTAATTATATTTGGACTTTATGGATATGGTTTTGGGCCAATTGGATCCAACCAATTAGCCTAAACCAAACTTGGCCCAACCAAGCCCATTAAGCCCAATACAACTTTATAAGTCCATTTCCAAAATAAGCCCAATTAATTAAATCATAAAATTCCAAATTTCACAATTAAATTAATTAAATTGTATAACCATGATTAATTAACCAAATTAACATTTCCAAAACACCAATTTACTCAATTAATTATGCTTATCATCATCAACTTATGTCCAACACAATTAAATCAAAAAATCAATCATTTTCCATGCTACTAAGTCACGGCAATATGGGATTTTTGTCCAATTCCAAATTCAATCCAATTAAATCTCAAAGTAACATTTCCCAAGTCTTTCAAACTCATCCAATGATTCAAAAAATAAAAAATACCATGACATTAGGGCACCTCCACATTCGGCCAAGCCAATGATTTGGGGAAAAATTGATCCAATCCAATTTTCATCAAATTGATCATGCATAACACCATGTTATCATCATTCAAGCATATATCAACAATCAATTTCATCAAAACATGCTCAAATCATTTTACCCAATTTTACCCTAATTCCAATTTCATGCTTAAACAAGGCTCTAATACCATTGTTGGGTTTCTAGGTTAGTCCCAAGATCATTAAGCAATGAAAATCATGTGTGAATACAATAAGAAGTATGGCAGAATCATACTTACAAAGATTGGCTTTTGCGATGTGAGGAACAACATAAATTCTTCAAGCTTTTCCTCCAAGGTGCCCTCGGCAAAGCTACAATTTTTTCTCCTTTGATTTTCGGTCAAGCCCTCCATGGATGGTCTCCAAGCTCCAAGCTTTGAATGATGATTCCATGCTCAAGGTTTTATTTCCCTATCACCTTTGTATGACTCCTAATAAGTGCTAGCACTCTTGAAAATTTGCCACAAATCTTCCTTAGCTTCTTTTTGATATTCTCGGCCAAGCCAAGAAAATAAGAAAGAAAATGGCCCTTGGCTGAAACTAGAGAGGAGAGAGGAGGAAGATGAAGTTGTGTTGGTTGTAATTGATTTCAAAATCAATTAAATGATATACCAAATTCAAAAAAGGTACAAGGCATTTAAGCCTTCTAACCACCACCATCAATCACAAGTGACAACCATCATATCACTCAAAGTGATGTGACTTACATCACAAGAATGACTAATTATGTGACGCTTGATGTGACTTGTGGGCCGCACTTGAATTCGAAATGCGAGTGGGCCCGCAAACACTCCCGGGCTCGGGTTCGCTAATTCTGAATTAACGAATTTTCTGTTGCGAAGTAATTAAATCAAATTCAATTAAATAATTATGGCTAGCAAAATTACTATTCAAGTCGCTAACGAATTAATTCTAAATTAACTCGTTCATCCAAATTAAAATCTAATTTTAATTCAGCGTCGAAATCTAATTACGTTTAATATATCGAATATATTAATTTTATCGATTAATTCCTAATTAATCGTTTTCTCTCTTATATAATATTTTATCCCAGATAAAATATCTCTGTAATTAATCCTAGATTAATTTTCTCTCTCTCTTATTAATAATCCCAGATTAATAATGTGCGAATCATACGTCATCGGTTAATCTTCGGAAAGCGACCCATGAGATACCCGGATATATTGGAAGTAAATCCGGTCGTCGGACTATTCGAACACGTACGTACCTAGTACTACGTTTTTACTTATTTACAAGACATGGTTGGCTTCTAGCAAAGCATCGTGCCTACCCAATTCTCCAGAACTATTCTTAAAGGAATATGTAATCTATATCAGGCGTAGTATATGTAGTATTGCGTATTACGATCCAGTATCGGATGTCACGTGCTAGGCCTGGGGCTGGAATTGTGTCTGCCCCGTACGAAGCATATATCGGATCTCTGGTAACTAGTCTTTATAATCGGATAAACATGACCTAGTCATAATATCCCGATAGCTACAGCATAGAAGAGCACCAGTTCCGTATCATACGTGATAATCATCTCCACTATGACTGGAGTGATACTTCCATCTTAACATCACACCCAATACACTACGATTCTCAATATACCCAGAAGAGGCGTACACATAACCTGTTAAAGCCCTGGACGAGCAAATCCAAAGTATATTGATTGTCGCAAGTATTAGCGGTACAAGTCTCAGGTTAAGACCAAATACATCTACCCTGATTCAGACTTCCATAGACAAATAGTCATACTACCAATGGAATTCCGAGGGGTCTATCCAGAGCGAAGCTGTTTCCGTACCATCGGTAAACACAACCTTCTATTACACTTGCATGAGTATCCTATACCCAAATATATGAGAACTATGTCGTTATGCTCCCACAACGCGCACAAGTGTAATACTAGTCTTTTACGCATTATCGATTTCCAATATCGATAATACTCTGACTATGGATATTTAATGATTAAACCTTCTTGGATTGATACTGTCTCATATCATCTCAATCCAGAACTAATCATAAGGACCTTCTATCATTATATATCTTGGTAATCTAATTACAAATGATAAAAGGGCAATTTCCTTTGTCACATAGTTAATTTGTACAACAACACCATGATTTGTACAAATAGTGATGCTATGGGTCATAATTGTCCAACAGACCCCTCGGAATTCCATTGGTAGTATGACTTTGTGTCTATGGAAGTCCGAATCAGGGTAGGTGTATTTGGTCTTAACCTGAGACTTGCACCGCAAATACTTGCGACAATCAATATACTTTGGTTTTGGTCGTCTACGGCTTTAACCGGTTCTGTGTACGCCTCTTCTGGGTATATTGAGAATCGTAGTGTATTGGGTGTGATGTCAAGATGGAAATATCACTTCAGTCATAGTGAAGATGATGGTCACGTGGGACACGGAACTAGTACTCTTTAGTACTGCAGTCATCGGGATAATATGACTAGGTCATGATTATCCGATTATAGAGTCTAGTTACCAGAGATACGACATGTGCTTTGTAAGGGGCAGACACAATTCTAGCCTCAGACCTAGCACGTGACATCTGATACAGGATCGCAATACGCAATACTACTTATACTACGCCTGATATAGATTACATATTCCTTTAAGAATATTTCTGGAGAATTGGGTAGGCACGGTGCTTTGCTAGAAGCCAACCATGTCTTATAAATCGGTAAAAATGTAGTACTAGGTACGTACGTGTTCGGATAGACCGACGACCGGATTTACTGCCAACATATCTTGGGATCTCATGGGTCGCTTCCCGAAGATTCACCGATGACGTGTGACTCTCACATTATTAATCTGAGATTAATTAATAGAGAGAGAAAATTAATCTGGGATTAATTGCGGAGATATTTTATCTGGGATAAAATATTACTTAAAGAGAGAGAACGATTAATTTGGAATTAATCGATAAAATAATATATTCGATATATTATACGAAATTAGATTTCGACGCGGAATTAAAATTAGATTTTAATTCGGGCGAACGAGTTAATTTAGAATTAATTCGCTAGCGACGTGAATAGTAATTTTGGTAGGCATAATTAGTTAATTAAATTTGATTTAATTACGTCGCAACGGAAAATTCGTTAATTCAGAATTAACGAACCCAAGCCCGGGAGTGTTTGCGGGCCCATTCGCATTTTGAATTCAAGTGCGGCCCACAAGTCACATCAAGAATCACATCATTATTCATTCAAGTGATGGATGTCTTGTCACTTTGAGTGATGTGATGTTAGTCACTTGTGATTTATGGGGGTGGTTGAAAGGCTTTATTGCCTTGTATTTTTTGGATTTGAATTTTTGGTATTAGTTTTTGGAAAACCAAATACACAAAAACCAACTCATTCTCTTCCTCTCTCTCACTACTACATTCGGCCAAGGGCCATCTTCTTCTCTCTTTTGTTTCTTCAAAGCCGAGAGTTATAAGAAGCTTAGGAAGAATTTGTGGCAAATATTTCCAAGTGCTAGCACACTAAAGAGTCATCCAAAGGTGATAGGGAAACAAACACTTGAGAATGGAATCACCATTGACAAAGCTTGGAGCTTGGAGCACACACATGGAGGGTGACCGAAAACTAGGAGCACAAATTTGGGCTTGGCCGTGAGCTTCATGGAGGATCAAAAAGTTTTGTTTTCAACGCATCGCAAATCCTATCATTGTAAGTATGATTCCACCATACTTCTTTATTTTATTCACATTGATTTTTTGCTTGATTGATCTTGGGACTATAGTAGAAACCCAACAGTACCCTCTGAAATTCGAGAGCGAAAGATCTTCTTTTGTAATTCATACATTTGCTATCTAAGGTTAGATCGATGAAGGTCCTTCAATTTTTCCATCATAGTATAGGGATCCAATCCCTTGTTTTGGCGACGAAATTGAGGGGTCATCGCAGCGAGCATGACGGATTGAGCAGTTGAGTTGTCATCGCTATGAGTCTTCCAAAGCTCAAGCACAAGCGGCTGCTCATTTTCGGGCTTAGGCCCGATAGGTCTCTCTATCGTATAGAGCATCCTCTCAGCCCCCAGGACAATCCTAAGGTTCATATCCCAGTGAGGAAAGTTCGTACCATTAAAGACATTTTCGCCTATGATAATGTCTCTAACTCCGATCTTTCCAGCCATCTTAATTGTAATAGTCTAACTATTCAATTAACGATTTTTGGGTACAGTCCAACTGTTACAAGAAAAATAATAGAATATTAGTCCAACTAATAAATATATATAATTGAGGAAATAATTCGAAAGAGCGTATATGGCAAGTATTTGAACGAAATTGAAAATTCAATACTAGTCTCCCACTATTTTTCGGCGAGCCTCTAACCCTCTGTTGAGTACTCGGGAAACCTAGTTTCCTAGTGGGCTAGGATCCCATTAAATAACACACAACCTTGACTTTGGCCAACAAGCTGTATGATATTTAACTAGGTAGATCTCTAAGATCAATTGGATCTCATCCAATTCCTAGATCCGATAGGTGGACCTCCAAGTTCGAAATATATATGCAATATATCCAATATATTTATGATTAGGTCTCATCATACACCCTTAAGCATGAATTCTAAAAGCATAATAAGGAGCGATAAATAAATTAATAATGATATGCGGATAGATACCTCACAAATTTTTCCTAGAATAAATCGCTTCATTTCCTCGCCCCGGCTAGCACTATTCTAACTTCTACCCAATTAAATAATACAATAAAGAAATCTCATTTACATTTAGGGGAATTGGTGAGAAGAGAATTACAAAGAATCGAGAGATAAAGGCTGGACACGCAGGTCCAATTTAATAAATTCTAAATTTATTACAATAATTTCCAAAATTGCCCTCACCCATTTAATATCCATACGATATACATTATTCATACAATAAATCCATGTATTCACACAAAGCATGTTATTCAATCAATCAAATCCAATTAATTAATCTTTGAATTAAGTGATTGATGAGTTGTAATTATATCACTATTTCCCACTCATTTAACCTAATATTTTGTATAGTTTCTTGAGTTTGAGAATATTTTGATGTGTTTTGTGTTATTTTGTAGATAAATAAAGTTTCACGACATTATGGAGGTGATTTGGGCCGAAACAGTGAAAATTGAAAAAAGGGCATTTTGGTAATTTTCAACGTCGTGACGCCAAACGTGCACCGGGTCCATGCTAACGTGCGTCGGGTCAACGTTTCAGAATCAGAGAAGTTTGACTTTGCTAATGTGCACCGTGCCACGTGTCACCATCACAGCCGATTTGCTAACGTGCGTCGTGCCACGTGTCATCATCCTACGGTGCCGACAATCACCATTGCCACGTGTGCCACATGTCACTCCACGTCACCGCCACATCACCAGTTCACAGAGTCAAAGTTCCACATCATCGCCACGTCATCATCAACCAATCACAGGGTGCCACGTGTCGCACTTCTATGGTGCCGACAGTCACTTTGCCACGTGTCGTCACGTCAGTGCCATGTCAGCATCAATTATTGGTTCACTTATCCGAAATCGACACATGGCGAATAAGAATCTGAGCCGACCAATCAGAAGCCGCCACATGTCACAATAATTGAGCTCCAACCACATCGCCACGTGTCACCTTATCACCTTATCCATAATCGCCACGTGTCATCACCTCACCTGCCACGGCCAAAAAGTGATGGCGTCGCAACGCCAAAGCCCTTGGCATCGCCACGCTGGAGGCCTACCGTGGTCTATAAATTGAGCTCGAGATTTCAGTTTCAAATATACCTTCCTCTCTAAATTCTCTGATGTAAATAGGGAGTTTTCTATCTAGTTTCTTTTAGTTTCTAGTTTTGTAATTAATTTTAATTACGTTCTGTAATAATAGTAATTTACTTTCTTTACTTTTTACAGTTTTTACTATTCACCATGAGGAGGTAACTTCCCCAGCTAGGTTGAAAGGTATTTCTTTTACTGTTACTATTTAGATTAATCTCCCTTAAAAAGAAAATATTCACTATTTAAAATAATGACTTAAAAAGGATACCGCCATATTGGTCGGTTGGTTAAAATCATTTTAATCTGGTTTAAACCTGACTAATCATGATACCGCCAGATTGGTCGGTTGGTAATTAAATTTTCTTACCACCTATATGGCAGGTTATTTTGGTTCCGCCTTTATGGCTGGTTGAACTTAATTTGACTTAATCAGGTTACCGCCTATATGGCTGGTTGGTAAAATAATCACAAGTAAATATATTATATTAAGGGAGATATATAAATAGTAATAGTAAAAGTTGATCATTTTATCTTAGCATTTTATTTTATTTAACTTTTCACTTTCCTTTATGTCAATTACTTTTCAGCATTTTTACTTTATGTCTTTTACTTTTAAGTTTTTACTAGCCCAAGTTATGTGTTAGTTATCTGGGGTTGTGATGATTTCTAATATCACCGGTTTATAGGGTTATTTTATAGTTTAGGTAATTTAAGTGTTTCCTTATTAAGTCTTAAGCTTAATGTTTCTTGTTGTCTGATCACCAATAACATTGATGAGGTAAATCTAAAATAAACTTGACAAAGGAATTTTAGGTTTCAGCCTTAGACTTAATAGCCCATGATCTTCCTTGAAGATAAATAACCCTTTAATAGATTTGCTTACAGGATAGAAATATACCTGTCGGGCGGGGTAGCCATAATTGGAACATAAACTTAATGAATCCAGATAATTTGGTTAACATAGACATATGGTTCAATTGGGTTAAACTGGGTATTTGCGTCTGACCATCGACAGAGGCTTTCGCATAATTTCGTGTTCCAGGTTAGTAAACCGATTTATTACACAAATATAAATAATCACTTCATCTTTTAAAAGATATTATAAAGATTCACAACCCTAGATCTTTGAGTCTTTTGTTATTTTCCTTAGTATTTTCTTTTGTTTATTTTATTTATTTTAATTAAGGAAAACCAACATTCAACCAACCAAAAGCAATCAATTCCCTTCTCCATTTAATTAGATATTTTAAATAAATAGATTCAACAATTAATAACAACAGTAGGAATAAGTCCTCGTGGATCGATATTATTTTATTATACTACTTGAACGATACGTGCGCTTGCGTTATACGTGTGTGTTTACGCCGGTCATGTTTTTGGTGCCGTTGCCGGGGACTTATTTATCTTTCACTATTAGTTTTAAGGTTAAATACCTTTACTTGTATCTAATTTTCTTTTTACTTATTGTTTTTGTTTTCTTGTGTTTCAGGTTCTCATAAACTTCATGAGACGAACCAGAAGCTTTGAACTTCGACCGCTTGACCCGAAAATTGAAAGATCCATCAGACAATTGAGAAGGGAAAGGCGAGAAGGCCAAGAAGTAATTGTTAACATGGAACCTGAACCTTTGGAGGTTGCACCACCAATTCCCATTCGAGACAGAACCATTCTGGTGGTTGACAGACTCATTTCTTATATTGTACTTCCTCCATTACCAGCAAATGCAGGTGACATCAAAACATGCATTCAGATGATTCGGCAGTCAGTTCAGTTTGGGGGAAATGCAACTGAAGATCCTAATGCCCACATCAGCAACTTCCTGGAAGTTTACGGCACTTTCAATTACAACCGAAAGGTGAAGAAGCAATGAGACTGCGTGTTTTTCCATACTCCTTGAAGGACAGAGCTAAAGTTTGGCTTCATTCACTACCAGCAGGTTCCATCAAAACTTGGAACACTTTAGCCACCAAAATTCTTGCAAAGTACTTTCAACCAGCCAGAACTGGAAAGCTGAGGAATGACATCACATCATTTGTGCAACAAGACTCAGAAACTCTCTATGAAGCTTGGGAAAGGTACAAAGATTTGCTCTGGAAATGTCCTCACCATGAGATTCCAATATGGCTTCAAGTCCAAACCTTCTATAATGGACTTTCTGGAATAATGAGAACCACAATCGATGCTGCTACTGGAGGATCTTTAATGGCAAAAGGAGAAGATCAAGCCTGGGACCTAATCGAAGAAATGGCCAACAATAATTCCTTGTGGCCAATAGAAAGAAGCATGATCCAAAGAATTGTAGGAATTTATGAAAGTGGAGCCACTATAGCAGTCAACGCCAAGCTGGATCAGATATGCAAATTCATGGAGACTCTTACCACTGGATCCACAAGTTCACCATATGGAAGAGCACCAGAACTAAACCAACTTGAAGAAACAGTGAATTTTGTCAACAATTTCAACAGACAGTGGAACAATCCATATTCCAACACCTACAACCCAGGGTAGAGGAATCATCCCAATTTCTCATGGAGAAACAATTCATGGCAAAAGAACTATCCACCACCAGGATTGCAACAGCAAAACCAGGAGTTTGAAAAAGAATCAGAAATGAAAGAATGGATTACAGAGATATTCAAAAAGCAACAAGCAGCATATGATGCTATATTTCAAAGCCAATCTGCTTCCATCAAAGCACTGGAGAATCAAATTGGACAACTGGCCAATGCTTAGAGTTACAGACCGCCAGGTACTCTTTCTAGCAACACAGAACCAAATCCAAGGAACATGGGAAATGAGCAGTGTCATGCCATCATGTTAAAAAGCGGTACTGAAATCAACAAAGATGTTGGAGCCAAAACAACTGCTGAGAAAGTTCCAAAAGAAACAGGGCAACTGACAGAGGAAAAAGAAGCAAAGAAAAAGAACCAGAAAGAATCACTCCACCTCCATCTTTTCCTCAGCGTCTTCAGAAAAACAAACTGGACAAGCAGTTTGCTCGTTTCCTGGAGGTGTTCAAAAAGCTGCACATCAACATTCCGTTTTCAGAAGCCTTGGAACAAATGCCTAGTTATGTCAAATTCATGAAAGACATTCTTTCACGAAAATGGAGATTGGGAGATTACGAGACAGTAGCATTGACAAAAAAATGCAGTGCCATCATTCAGAGGAAACTTCCCCTGAAGTTGAAAGATCTTGGCAGTTTCACCATTCCTTGCATCATAGGAGAACATAACTTTGGAAAAGCTTTATGTGATTTAGGTCAAAGTGTTAACTTGATGCCTTTTTCTATTTTCAGGAAATTGCATATTGGAGAAACAATGCCAACTGCAGTCTCTCTACAACTTGCTGATAGAACGCTCGTATTTCCAAGAGGCGTAGTTGAGGATGTGCTGGTCAAGGTTGACAAATTCATTTTCCCAGCAGATTTTATTGTCCTTGATATGGAGGATGACGCAGACGTGCCAATCATCCTTGGGAGACCATTCTTGGCTACATGTCAAACCATTATTGATTTACAAAAAAGTGAATTAACCATGAGGGTAAAGGACCAAGAGGTAACATTCAATGTTTTCAAGGCCATGAATTTCCAAAATGATGAAAAGAATGAGGAATGTTTCAAACATGATGTGATACACAGTACCATTCAGAACTCCAAAGCAATGCAAAGTTCTACTGACAAACTTAAAACATGTCAATTGCGTGTGGAGCCTGAAGATAAAGCGTCTTTTGCACTAAAAAAGCCAATTCTTGCACTACAATCAATAGAAGAGAAAAAGTTCCACCAGCTCAACGAATTGGAGGAATTTCACAATGAGCCTTTTGAGGATGCCAAATTGTACAAAGAAAATGCCAAGAAGAGACATGATGAGAAGTTAGTGCGCATACAACTAGAACTAGAGCAGAAGGTACTGTTAAACAAATCAAGGGTGAAATTTTTCCCATGGAAGCCAAAATCACAGTGGTCAGGTCCATTTGTGATCACCAAAGTTTTTCCATATGGAGCCGTTGAGATATATGATCATAAATCCAACAAAACTTTCAAGGTTAAAAACAAGAGTGTCAAGCACTACTGGGGAGAATCATTTGAGCGACAAAAAGAAAGTGTCACACTTTCAGATCCAGCCTAACGATCGAGAAGTCAAGTCTAGCTGACGACTTTAACTTAGCGCTCGCAGGGAGGCAACCCATGTAATTTGTGTATATATTGTGATTTGGTGTGATTTAATTTTTTGTGTTTAGCTTTTGCAGATTAAGTCATTTCAAGATGGAAGAAGCTCTCGCAACTTCACAAGCAATTTCTTTCTCTCCCTCAAAAATCTCTGATCAAAGTTTACAAAGCTCGCTTAGAACGGATGAGAATAATAACGATCCAAGGTATTCCTAATGATATTCGTTGGGTAATTGAAGCACGGATTCGATTGGCAGGTGAGTCTTTTGACTCTTTTATTTCACATTGCCTGGTTTAGGAAGGAGCACATATGCTAAAAACAAAGAGCCAAAAGAATGTGTGTTTGTTATAAATGTGCTCGTATGTTTTGTGATACTCGTTGTCGTTCTTTAGGAATAGTGTCTGATAACCACGAAGATAATATTAATTTCATTAGGGATGGCTTGAGTAAGGAGTCCTTGGATGACATATCTAAAACTCTTGAGACGCATCCTTGTGGATTTGTGTATCACGAAATTCACAGATTACATACACAATTCCAAAAAGAAAGACAACAGTTAAGTCTTGGGAATCTGACTCAAAAAGACCATGTTTGACAATTTATAAGAAAATTGGATGGGAAGCTTGTCCCTGACGCATAGACGTCAATCAAGCCGCTAATTTTCTTGTACATATTATATCTCTTGTCTTTTTTTTCCTAATAATTGTAATTTATTTTGTTGTTTTCTTTTACTTTTACTTTCCGACAGGATCCAGATCTTTTTTACTATCACGATTTATTTTACTTTAACTAAAAATTGTCATTTGGCAGGAACTAGTGCTATTATTTTACTCACCCTTTTTCAGGTATTATAAATTCAACTCATCATTGCACTTTTAAAGACATCCAGAGTAAAACATGGAAGCCACTTCAAGAAGACGAGTTGAAAACATCTGTGTGGTTTGCGGTACTTGTGTTGGTACTAAGCCACAATACGTAGAAGCAGCACAAGAATTGGGTCGAGTCTTAGCTGCAAGGAATATGCACTTAGTATAAGGCGGAGGCAATCTTGGACTAATGGGGATCGTTTCAAAGGCTGTACAGGAATGAGGCAGTCACGTTTTTCGGAAACATCCCAAAACCCTTGGCATAGGCAAATCTTATTGAACCATCAAATGGAGAAGAGCTAATTGTGCCAGGTATGTCTGAACGACTAATAGAAATGGTTAACCGTGCTGATGCTTTTATTGCTTTGTCATGTGGCTTGGGCACATTGGAGGAAATGTTTATAGTGTTATCTTGGGCGAACCTGAACATACACCAGAAACCGCTTGGACTGTACAACTTTAATGGATTTTATGATTTTCTTTGTGTGTTTTTTGATGATGCTCGGAGAAATGGGTTCGTATCAAAACCTTTAAAAGAACTCTTATTTACTGCCAGAACTGCTCCTGATCTAATAGACCAACTCTTAGCCTATGAACCTCAAGTTGACCCTATCCTTTCAAAGATAAATTGGTCCGAGGACGATCGTGGTAAGAGGCGTCGGATTAATCTGGATCTTAACCTTTAATTTTCTATAGAATTTCAGCTAACCAGGTATTATTTTCTAAACTCTTCTTCTACTGTTTAAGACATTGGGGACAATGTCTCATTTAGGTTTGGGGGAGGGAATTAGTTGATCAGTATCTTATTTTTAGTTGTGTGTTGTTTTTATTTTTAGTCTAAAATTTTTCGAATAATACAAAAAAATTGAAAATTTTCAAAAATTATAAAAATATTTTGCGTTTTTGCGTTTTTATTTTGACTAAAAAGGTGAAATTGGTGAGAGATAGCTGTGTAAGGAGTTTCCACTCCTGAGACGTATCTCAAACCTATTTCAGAACAAGTTAATTTTTGTTTATTTCCTTTTGAATTATTTAATTTGTGAATTCTTCATAAAACTAACTAAAATGGATCTTCATATGCTCAGTTGATATGTATTATCAACATACATGGAAACATACAGACATGAGCTATAATTGAAAATTTTGTAATATTTAGTGCTCTAATTTAATTAGAGGAAGCATCTCAGAAAGTGATGGAGTAAAAAAAAAATTAAAAAAAAAAAAAAATTAAAACATCTGAGATCCGAGTTATTAGTCTGTATGGTGTTTTTAACACCTAGTGCCCTAAAGCCAACTGGTTTGGGAGTCACTGGCCAAAAGCTCGCTACATGGATCAAAGATGCTGCAAAAAATATATATATCTGAAGTCTGAGTAATTAAGTCTGTAGGGGGGTCTTAACACCTGGTGCCCTAAAGCCAACTGGTTTGGGAGTCACCGACCCAACACTCGCTACATAGATGGAAGATATTGTATATAAATAAAAAAAATTCAAAAATCAAAGAAAAAATCAGAAAAATTATTCCATTGCTACAAAAAGGTGTGAATTCTGATAAAATTTTAGGACAAAATTATTACTATCTTATCAACTGCACTTATGACTGTTGTGGGCAAAAATGAGTTGTTTAATATTTTGTTGCCTGTGTATATGGAGAATGGTAAAAAATAATCGGAGAATTTACATATTCAGTAATTTAGAAAGAAAGAAAACAACTAGTAACTTGGAGTAGAAATTTCACCTGATTAGTCACTAACTTCTTTATTCTCTTTTCGCTTGTCTTTTTGCTTTTGAGTGCATTAGTTTCACTACATTTTTACTTTTGTAAAATATTTGTGGGTATCATTGCTGTAAACCCTCACGAGACTACAACTCGTCCACTAGGGACACCTAGGAGTTTAAAGGCTTGTTGCATACGCTAAATGGAACCGTGATCCCTACGAAAGTGGCATAGTTAAATTTTATTTTAAAGATTTTTATGTTATTTTATTCTATGTTTTGCTCGAGGACTAGCAAAATGTTAGGTTTGTGGGTGTGATGAGTGGTAATTATATCACTATTTCCCACTCATTTAACCTAATATTTTGTATAGTTTCTTGAGTTTTGAGAATATTTTGATGTGTTTTGTGTTATTTTGTAGATAAATAAAGTTTCAGGACATTATGGAGGTGATTTGGGCCAAAACAGTGGAAAATTGAAAAAAATGGCATTTTGGTAATTTTCAGCGTCGTGACGCCTAACGTGCACCGGGTCCATGCTAACGTGCGTCGGGTCAATGTGTCAGAATCAGAGAAGTTTGACTTTGCTAAAGTGCGCCGTGCCACGTGTCACCATCACAGCCGATTTGCTAACGTGCGTCGTGCCACGTGTCATCATCATACGGTGCCGACAATCACCATTGCCACGTGTGCCACGTGTCACTCCACGTCACCGCCATGTTATCATCCACATCACCAGTTGACCGAGTCATCGTCACGTCATCATCAACCAATCACAGCATGCCACGTGTCGCAATTCTATGGTGTCGATAGTCACTTTGCCACGTATCGCCACGTTAGCATCAATTATTGGCTCACTTATCCGAAATCGACACGTGGCGGATAAGAATCTGAGCCGACCAATCAGAAACCGCCACGTGTCACAATAATTGAGCTCCACCACCTTGCCACGTGTCACCTTATCACCTTATCCAAAATCGCACGTGTCATCACCTCAGCCTGCCACGGCCAAAAAGTGCTGGCGCCGCGACGCTGGAGGGCTACCGGGGTCTATAAATTGAGCTCGAGATTTTAGTTTCAAATGTACCTTCCTCTCTGAATTCTCTGATGTAAATAGGGAGTTTTCTATCTAGTTTCTAGTTTTGTAATTAATTTTAATTACGTTCTGTAATAATAGTAATTTACTTTCTTTACTTTTTACAGTTTTTACTATTCACCATGAGGAGTTAACTTCCCCAGCTAGGGTGAAAGGTAATTCTTTTACTGTTACTATTTAGATTAATCTCCCTTAAAAAATAATATATTCACTATTTAAAATATTGACTTAAAAAAAATACCGCCATATTGGTCGGTTGGTAAATCATTTTAATCTGGTTTAAACCTGACTAATCAATGATACCGCCAGATTGGTCGGTTGGTAATTAAATTTTCTCACCACCTATATGGCAGGTTTATTTTGGTTCCGCCTTTATGGCTGGTTGGACTTAATTTGACTTAATCATGTTACAGCCTATATGGCTGGTTGGTAAGATAATCACAAGTAAATATATTATATTAAGGGAGATATCTAAATAGTAAATAGTAAAATTTGATCCTTTTACCTTAGCATTTTATTTTATTTTACTTTTCAGCTTTTACTTTATGTTAATTACTTTTCAGCATTTTTATTTTATGTCTTTTACTTTTAAGTTTTTACTAGCTCTAGTTATGTGTTAGTTATCTGGGGTTGTGATGATTTCTAATATCACCGGTTTATAAGGGGTTATTTTATAGTTTGGGTAATTTAAAGGTTTACTTATTAAGTCTTAAGCTTAATGCTTCTTGTTGTCTGATCACCAATAAGATTGATGAGGTAAATCTAAAATAAACTTGACAAAGGAATTTTAGGTTTCAGCCTTAGACTTAATAGCCCACGATCTTCCTTGAGGATAGATAACCCTTTAATAGATTTCCTTACCGGATAGACATATACCTGTCGGGCGGGGGTAGCCATAATTGGAACTTAAACTTAATGAATCCAGATAATTTGGTTGACATAGCCATATGGTTCAATTGGGTTAAACTGGGTATTTGCGTCTGACCATCGACAGAGGTTTTCGCATAATTTCGTGTTCCAGGTTAGTAAACCGATTTATTACACAAACATAAAATAATCACTTCATCTTTTAAAAGATATTAGAATGATTCACAACCCTAGATCTTTGAGTCTTTTGTTATTTTCCTTAGAATTTTCTTTTGTTTATTTTATTTATTTTAATTAAGGAAAATCACATTCAACCAACCAAAAGCATCAATTCCCTTCTCCATTTAATTAGATGTTTGTAAATATAGATTCACAATTAATAACAACAGTAGAAATTAAGTCCTCGTAAGATCGATATTATTATACTACTTGAACGATACGTGCACTTGCGTTATACGTGTGTGTTTACGCGCCGGTCAGTGATCATCCAAGGTTCAAACAAACGATTTGATTTGCGCGAGTCCAACTCGTTTGAGAATAAGTACTCAAAGTGCGTATTCTCTAATTATTTTGAACTACAATTTTAAATCCAATTTAATTTGTATTCAATACTAATTGTTTTTTATTTATTTCAAATTAAATAATTACACTTTTAATGTGCCTTTACGATTTAGATTCTAAATCTAATCTTAATGGGTCTCAAAGCCCAATTAACATCCAATGTCAATTAAGATAAAGTCCAATGGGCTTTCATTAATTTCTTAAGGCATGGACTTTGGCAACCAAAGCCCAATAAGAATCACCATTTGCCATAAAATTAATTTGGCCCATTAGGCCCAATAATTATTTAAAGGCTCATTTATTATATTGGACTTAATAGTATGGTTTTAGGCCCAATTTGATCCAATCCAATTGTCCTAAACCAACTTGGCCCAAGCAGGCCCATATGGCCAAATATAAAGAATTTTAGCCCAATTCCAAATTAAGCCTAATTAATTAAATTCTAATATTCCAAATATCACAATTTAATAATTCAAGTGTATAGCCATAATTATTTATTTAATTTAACATTTCCAAAATACAAATTTACATAATTAATCATGCTTTTATTATTTTCAATACATGTCCAACATTATTGAAGCAAATCAACTCTAACATGCTTCTTGATGCTCACAGTAATATGGATATTTTTTCATTAATTTTGATTTCATTCGATTAAATCACAAATCAATATATCCAAACATTTTAAACACATCCAGTGGTTTAAAAAAATCAAAATCACCATGATTTTAGGGTTCCTTTATATTCGGGCCAAGCCAAAAATTTTGGGAAAATTATCTAATCAATTTTTCATAAATTAATCATGCATAACTTTAAGTTATCATAATCTAAACATACTCAAACAATCAATTTGATAAAATCATGCTCCAAGTAGAAAACACCCAAATTCAAGATTATGAATCCTAATTCAATTTCATGCTTAAATAGGCGCTCTGATACCATTGTTGGGTTCTCTAAGAACAAAACCAAGATCATTTAAGCATAAAACATGTGTGAATACGCAAAGAAGTAACGGAAATTATACTCACTTTGATCGGTTGAGTGGATGTGTTGAGAACAAAAATTTTGCTCCTTTGAAGTGCTTCAAGCTCCTCATTTTGTATGAATGATAAGCTCCAAGCTTTGTTGTTTGAATTCCAAACTCAATGGGAAAGGTTTCCCTATCACCTTTGTATGATCTTTGATGTGCTAGCAATGGAGAAATTTGCAATAAAATTCCCCTTAAACTTCTTACAACTCTCGGCAATGTGAGGTTAGGAGAGGGAGAGAGTGATTTTTCGTGGTGATGAGAGAATGAGAGTGATGAGTGTGTTTTTTATTTTCCAAAATCAAGTACAATTTCCAAACTTCCAAAGTTAGTAAAGTCTATCACAAGTCTCTCAAGTTTGTGTAAGTTCAACAAGTCACCAACATTACCAAATTCCATCACCACCATAAAGGTAAGTAAAGTGACAAGTGATGTGACTTGTGGTGGCCCCACTTTGATTTAAAATCCGAGTGGGCCTGTAAACACATTCGGGCGCTCGGGTTCGTTAATTTCCGAATTAACGAATTTTCCGTTGTGACTTAATTAAATCAAATTTAATTAAATAATTATGCCTAGCAAAATTACTATTAAAGTCGCTCGTGAATTAATTCTAAATTAATTCGTTCACCCCGAATTAAAATCCAATTTTAATTCTGTTATGAAATCTAATTTCATTTAATATATCGAATATATTAATTTTATCGATTAATTCCGAAATTAATCGTTCTCTCTCTTTTAATTGAATTTTATTCCAGATAAATTTTTGCTGTAATTAATCATAGATTAATTTTTCTCTCTCTCATAATAAATCCCAGATTAATTCTGTTATAGTCATACGTCATCGGTTAATCTTCGGAAGCGACCCATGAGATCCCTGGATATGTTGGCAGTAAATCCGGTCGTCGAACTATCCGAACACGTGTGTACCACCCGGTACCACGTTCTTACCGATTTACAAGACATGGTTGGCTTCTAGCAAAGCGTCGTGCCTACCCAATTCTCCCAGAAATATTCTTTAAGGAATAATATAATCTTTGTCGGGCGTAGTATACGTAGTATTGCGTTTTCGATCCAGTATCAGATGTCAAATGCAAGGCTTGGGGCTGGAATAGTGTCTGCCCCATACGAAGCATATATCGGATCACAACAACTAGTCTCTATAATCGGATAATCATGACCTTGTCATATTATCCCGATAGTTGCAGTATAATAGAGAACCATTAATGTATCTCTGCGTGATCATCATCATCTCCATATGACTGAAGTGATACTTCCGTCTTGACATCACACCCATATACACTATGATTCTCAATAAACCCAGAAGAGGCGTACACAGAACCTGTTAAAGTCCCGGACGACCAAAACCAAAGCGTATTGATTGTCGCAAGTATTAGCGATGCATGTATCAGGTTAAGACCAAATACACCTACCCTGATTCGATTCCCATAGACACATAATCATACTACCAATGGGATTTCGAGGGGTCTATCCAGAGCGAAGCTGTTCCCGTACCATCGGTAAAAGAACCTCCTATCACACTTGCATAAGTAATCCAATACTTAATATATGAGAACTATGTTGTTACGCTTCCATAACACGCACAAGTGCAATACTAGTCTATTCTGCATTATCGATGTCCCAGTCTCGATAATACTACGACGACTAGGGATATTTAATGATTAAACCTTCCTGGATTGATACTGTATCATATCTTATAATCCGAAACTAATCATAAGGACTTTTATCATTATATATTCAAGTAATCTAATTAAAAAATGATAAAATAGCAATTTCCATTGTCAAAAGTTAATTTTGTACAAAACCACAATGTCCTTTACAAATAGTGACGATATGGGTCATAAGGTCTAACACTATTAGGGAGAATCAATTAAGCGACAAAAGAAAGTGTCACACTTTCAGATCCAGCAAACGTTCGGGGAGTGCACCGTTTTTTAGCCGACGACGTTAAACTTAGCGCTAGCTAGGAGGCAACCCATGCAATTTTGTGTATATATATGATTTGGTGTGATTTCATTTTGTGTGTTTAGTTTCACAGGTTAAGTCATTTCAGATAGAAGAAACTCTCGTAAATCTTTCATATGAAATTTCCTTCTCTCCCTCAAAAATCTCTGATGAAAGGTTTACAAAGCTCACTTGGAACGGATGAGACTACTGATGATCAAAGGTATTCCTACTGACATTCGTTGATTAGTTGAAGCACAGGTCCGATTGGCAGGTTGAGTTTT
>SKCR01046598.1:0-41302 GCA_019454045.1 Zanthoxylum bungeanum
ACAAGAACACGGTCCAACTTACGCCAAATAGGAGACTGAATCTGCTTATTAAACCAAGTAAACTGACAACCAGAGAACTAAAGATCATCCAACCCAGCCTGACCCAAACAGCTACCAAAATCGTCTTTCTAAGCCGGCCAAGGCATAGACCCACCCCAATGCTCAATCGGAGAGCGGATGGCATTGAAGTCTCCCAAAACAAGCCACTGAGATTCATAAAAAACACTACCACTAGAAATTTGGTCAGCCCAAAGCTCCCGACGCTTCTCGTAGTCACACTCACCATAAACCACCGAAACTACACAATTCCACATCCCAGAAATATGAGACACATTACAATGAATAACTTGAGCTGAAGAGTGAATAATGCTAACATCAATGTCACTAGGGTTCCAACATACCCAGATACGACCAAACGGGCTAATTGCTTCGTCATAACTGGTGGGATCATCATTATCAATGACCTAATCATGTTCCTCATCAATATGGAAACCATATCTTTCAGGCTCATATCTTTTCCTACCAGACCTTCTAAGTTCATAACCTTGTGGTTGTTCCGTCGCTGCCCTTTTGAGGGGCCTGGGGTTTAGTTCTATGTTAGTTTGTTCTTCTCGTACCTCATCGAGGTCAAGTCTACTCCCACTATATTTCTTGAGAAGGAATTCATTCTCTAGAAATTTAGCATTTCGTGAGACAAATGTTCTTTGTTCATTTGGGACGTAGAACACGTATGCTCTTGAGTTCAAGGCATATCCTACAAACTTACATTTAATTGCCCTATCATCCAATTTGTTAGTTTGTGTGTGCGTCACATCCCCAAACTCTAGGACGTTTCCCATACCATAACTCATATGGTGTTTGACTAACAGTCTTGGAAGGAACTTGGTTTAGTAGTAGTGTTGCAGTTTCTAAAGCAAGACCCCAAAAATGAAAGAGGTAGATCCGTGTCTGGCATCATTAATTGGACCATATCTAATAATGTCCGATTTCTCCTTTCGGAGACCCCATTATGTTGTGGAGTTCCCGGAGGAGTCCACTGGGAAACAATGTCATTAACTCTCAAGTAATCTTGAAATTCGTCGCTTAAGTATTCACCACCTCGGTCAGACCTTAGTGACTTTATATTTTTATTAAGCTGGTTTTCTATTTCAGCTTTGAAGACTTTGAATTTCTCAAAGGCTTCAGATTTGTACCGCATAAGGTACACATACCCATATCGCGAGTGATCATCGATAAAGGTAATGAAGTAGGAGAATTCACCTCTAGCGGTGACTGACATTGGTCCGCATACATCAGAGTGTATGAGTTCTAATGTCTCCGCTGCACATTGTCATTTACCTTTGAAGGGCAATTTGGTCATTTTACCAAGTAAACAAGACTCACAAGTTCCATAAGGTTCATATTTGAAGGGTCTGAAATACCCATCCTTCTGTAGCTTAGTTAATCTTGTTTCATTGATATGACCTAAGCGATTGTGCCATAGAAGTGATTCATTGAGATTATTCGAGTTAACGTTGTATATATTATAGGTTTAACATTCTTTGCTAGTTTGTAAGACATAGATACCATTATTTAAAATACCATCTCCATATTTTATTTCATTGAAATAAATAGAACATTCATTACAACTTATTAGGCATGAAAAGCCTTTATTACATAAAGAAGAAATTGAAATGATGTTCTTTACTAGAGAAGGTACATAAACACAATCTTCTAAGTCTAAAACTAAACCATTCGGCAAAACTAATGAATAAGTCTCCACTCACAATGCAGCCAGTTTTGCTCCATTACCCATACGTAAGTCAACCTACCCATGACGGAGTCTCATACTGTTTCTTAGGCCCTGCACATTGTTACACAAGTGAGTCCCACAACCGGTGTCAAGCACCCAAGTAGAAGGTTCAGAGTTTTGAGAATATAGTTCAATCATATACAACATACCTGAAGCATTGGGCTTTTTGGCCTCTTGGGCTTCCCTAACTTCCTTGGCTTTCAAGGATCTGCAGTCTTTCTTCCAATGACCCTTCTTTCCATAAAAGAAACATTTCCCCTTTCCCTTTTTCTTCTCCACCTTACCATTGGGCTTTTAATATTATGAAGTTGCTCCCACTCAATTGTTTTAAAATTTTAAGCAAATCGCATCAACCCCAATATGATGGATTTCTTGTGGGCAATGATCCCATTATCATCATTTCATAACTCCGACTAGGGCCGGTAGTTATAAAATACGATAATTAGGTAGGTTCCCAACCAATTTATGATATAAATCACAATTCCTTGATCATTGGGTTTGACAATCAAACATGCCATAGCTTATGCTAGTCCTCATGGACACCCAATCTTTGCCACTAAGTTATAAGACCACGCCTAAGGGTCGCTGCATCTTATGACTCAGAAAAGTCAAACCATTGTCAATAGTATGATTTATGGACAAATTGGTATTGGTCAGTTTGGTAAAGCCTAGTCCTGCCAATACTGTTTAAGCCCTTTGGGTCTATACTTTACAATGGGAGGCAAATTTTAGACTTAAATTATTATTGAGGATTTTAGCATGTTTAAGTGAATAACTGTCAAATGGATTCCTCCATTGAAAATTCCCCAGAGGGAGGGTTGAGCGAACTCTCTTAAATACCCTTACCTTTTAGGCTCTTATTGCCTTGGTGACAGGAATAAACAATAGATCCTCCAAATTAGTCCAACACTTTAAATATGCTATAAGGTAAGCTTTGAGTAAATAATTATCTAGATGTCTTCACAGCTTTTCCTTTTGGCTATAAAAAGGTAGTGAGTGAAGGAAGATACCAAATCATTATCTAACTCTAGTAATACCTTTGGTTAAATTAACTTTAGTTTGGAAAGTTTTATTAACGCCTTGGTCCCACCTGACATGATCCAGGCCGACAACAAAGCAAAAGACCCATTACAAGTACCAGAAGGGCCAATTACGAGGCAGAGGACCAAAAGACTCAAGAAGCAATGGCGGTATTAGTTCAGAGTTTTATGGCCGACTGCAACAAACAAATAGAGACGCATGTGGACTTCGACGGAAAGGGCCCAAATCCATTTCACTTGGCCCAAATCAGTTTAGAATAAAGCTTCCTAGGCATTTGAAGACTTAAAAACTTGGTTTTTTTTGTAATTTCGTATTTAGGGGCATTGTCGTCTTTATGCCTTTAGGGTTTCTTTTGTATCACTATTTAAGCTTTCTTTCTTTTTCATTTTGGGGACAATCAACGAAATTTATAAAACTCAAAAGCTTAAAGCTTTGGCTATGGCCGAATTCTTGTAAGGGAGGGATTCCCCTTTTCAAGTTTGAATCGACTTATCTAAGTTTTGGCAAACTTAGTGGCGTCTCCATTGCTAGCAAAACACTACAAGGATTCATCTTAAAGGTTCTCAAGGGCAAGTTCTTTGTGGGTCTTTGACAAGAACTCACTTGGGTTGGAAACCAAGCAAACCCCCAAGCATCTTTCTCAAAACCCCAAGAACATTGAATACTGATTTTGTAGGAACAAAACCCAACCAAGATCAGCCCCTAACCACCATGAAACTCACGTCCATGATAACCACAAGCATGAAATCAGATTGTATTTTGCTAGCAATGGAGACGCCACTAAGTTGCCAAGCTTAGATAAGTCAATTTGAACTTGAAAAGGGGAATCCCTCCCTCAACAAGGTTTTGGCCATAGCCATGGAAAGCTCAAGCTTTTCTCTCTTTCAAATTTCTGTATATCACGTTGGTTGTCTCCAAAATACAAAGAAGAGTCATATAATAAGGGTTACAAAAGAGTAAAAAGGCTAAAATGACCCTAGAGCTAAAATTACCAAAAGCCCTAAGTCAAGCACCTCAAACACGACCATTAAGGTCCTTTTGCACCTAAATAAAGTTAAAACAAAGATTAGAAGCTAATCTCACTTAAGCTAATTAAGGTGCTTACATGCTATAGTAAATTGACGTGCTTCCAACTAAGTACAAATCTAAGCATAATTAAGCCTAATGACATATTCAACCATGCTAATTACATCATAAATAAAGTCAAAATGTCGAGCAAAAATGACAAAAATGCCCCCATTTGGCCGAATTCAACATAGTCCCAAAATGGGTGAAATCGGGTCAAAAGGGTGCTGGTGCTGAAGCTGCTCTGCTATGCTTCAGTCTGAGCTGATCTGGGTCAAATGAAATAGCTTGGGGACCTATCTGGTTATGCCCATATGTGTCTCTGGTGTGCACTTGACTTGGTTGCTGTAACTGGTCACATAGCTCCGAGCTAGTCCCGCAAATGCCTCTCTGATCTTATTTGCTCTTTGGCGTGTGATTGGACCTGCCCCCATTTGGCCGAATTCAACATAGTCCCAAAATGGGTGAAATCGGGTCAAAAGGGTGCTGGTGCTGAAGCTGCTCTGCTATGCTTCAGTCTGAGCTGATCTGGGTCAAATGAAATAGCTTGGGGACCTATCTGGTTATGCCCATATGTGTCTCTGGTGTGCACTTGACTTGGTTGCTGCAACTGGTCACATAGCTCCGAGCTAGTCCCGCAAATGCCTCTCTGATCTTATTTGCTCTTTGGCGTGTGATTGGACCTGTTGGCAACAGTTGCATGGGTTCTTCCAAGTTGTTAGCTGCATCCTGTAATGTCTCTGGTGTGGTTGGACTCATGTCATTCCGTCCTTGTTGAAAAGGATTCGACCTTGAATCTGAACCTGCATCAAAATGAGTTAAGTCAGAAACATTAAAAGTAGCAGATACGTTGTACTTACCTGTCAAATCCAGCTTATATGCATTATCTTTAATCCGTTCCAAGACTTGAAATAGACCATCCCCTCTTGGTTGCAACTTGGATCTTCATTATGCTTGTATCTTTTCCTCTTGTATATAAAGCCACACCCAATTGCCGGGGTCAAACACAATGCGTTGGAAACCTATTATTCTCACCAACTCTGCCTTTCCCTTATCATTCATACTCCCAAGCTTAATAACAATCAAAGATAATAAATCCATATGAGTTAAAGAATTAGAATCATAATCAATCTCATAAGGCAAGTAAAAACTAGAAGAATGAATGCATCTATTATATGTAAACTCTGGCCCCGCTATTGCGTCTGTGATCTTCTTAGCTCTTTGGCGTGTGATTGGGCCTGTTGGCAATTGCAAAGGCTCTAATGTTCCTTGGGTGACTACATTCATGTCAAATGTTGTCCCTTGGATCATGTCATTCTCCCTCTCTTGAAATGGATTCGTCCTCGAATCCGAACCCGGATCATAGATAGTTATGACAAAATCAATTGGACGATGATATTGAAATATAAAAGAATCATATTTGACCACTTGTACCTGCGATGAAAAAGCATAAATAATAGAGAAAATGTTATGGAAAAACTTCACTACCACATCTACTTTCTTTTCACCAGCTCGCACAGCTTCATCATCATGCATGGCCAATATCTCAACCATACTTGCAAAGACCTCCTCACACACCTGCTCAGCTTCACTATGTTTTTCAACCTCAAAGCACACTACCTCACAAGTGTTTACTCCCTCAATGCTCACGATCTCACAAGCATTTTTACTCACCATGTCACTTATAACACAGTTCACAACATTCAAGGCCTCACAAGTGTTTTCATTCGCTATGCACTCAACATCACAAGTGCTTCTCACTTCATTACACACAACTTTAATAGTTTTTGGTTGTTGAGTACTCTCTTCATTCACTGCATATTTAGTTACCTTCCAAGTCTTTTTCCATTTCTCATAAGATATTCTATAATCACTCATAATATCTTGGACATCACTTTTGAAAGTATCCAAAACCTCGATCTTATCATCAATGGTTAAACAAGGACCTGCCATCTCAACACTAAACAAATAGATTAGAAATAATAAAAAGCAAAACAAATATGTAAATCCTCACAATCTCACGTGTTTACACTCGAATGATATCACTCCACTCGTGTTTGCACTCTATTGGTTTTTACCCGATACTGTGCTCACAATCACTGCCTTTTACCACTCTTGAGTTCTTCCTCAATTCAATTACAAATCAACTCAATTCCCAGAATGGTCAACTAAGGTGTAGTCCACAAGCTAGCAGAAACACAAAGAACCAATAATGTATATAGTGTAGGTGGAATAAAGCAAATAAGATAAGTATTCACGGAGACTCAATCGAAAGAAACCTATAGCTAGAGTGCTCAAAATAAGAAAGAATGACGAGTTAGCTAAATGCAATAAATAAGCAAGCAAGCAAGCAATCAATGTGTCACTGAAGCAATCTTGTGGTCACTTCCTATAGTGTTTGAGCTCACCTTTCTTTTCTTCTCACACACACTCACAAGTGTTTACACTCCAATGAAACACAATGAAGCACAAAGGATTTCAATTCGGCTATAACACAAATATAGTCTTTCAAGCTCAAACCAATACAAACCAAATCAAATATCAATGTAACTCATGTAAAGCAATCCAATCAACTTGCAAATGGTCTAATCAAGCTAAGCACAATGCGACCAATTCTTTTTCTTCTTTTTTTTTCACTTTTTTTTTTCAAAACAAGTAGGTGACTCAGCTGCTTACATAAGTAGCTTACAAGTAGGTCAAGTAAGCATGTCAATTCGGCAATGGTAAGTTTCAAACCAACTAAACACGTTTTCCAACTAACTTGGTGATGCAGCAGCTTGCCTCTTCAAGCACCTCTCAAATGCAATGATGGCTACTCAAATTTCCATGTCAAGCTCATAAGTGCTTCCATTTTCAATGTCATGCTAATGATGGCTCACGCAAATCAGCAAGCACACTTGTTAATTCATGCTTCAACATAAGCACATCAAGCATCTTACTCACGGCAATATGTGTAACAAAGCAACCAGACTTGTCTCACAAAGTTAACACACAAGCATAAGTAAACTTCAAGAGTAAGTCACGGCCTCATCAATCCATAAGCATTTCATTTTGTTTCAACACTCATTCACTCAAATGCCTCACCACAACACTCAAAAACACTTGTTTTCCTCACACTTCACAAGATTGCAACAACTTCACAAAGATTGCAAACAAGCTAGTTCACGCAAATGCTAGGAGTAATGAAGTGCAATCTGATTTTCTCAAAGTAGATATGAACAATACCTATTGAAAACAAGCTAAGTGACATGCATATGGCAAGAACAAAGCAAGGGTGGTGATGGTTCTTCCTTGGCCGAATCTGACCTGATGCATTTCTTTTTTTTTTTTTTTGATTTTTGAAACTAATAACTTAATAACAATGTTAAACACGTCCTAGTAACTAACAATTAACAACTAAACACTTGATTCAAGCAAATAAAACAAAAGCCCCAATTTTGACCTAAGTAGCTAAAGAATAACTAAAAGAAATACTCAAAATTAGCACAAACTACTAAAGGACAGATTGTTATTCATGCAACAAGGATCACAAATCTGCAAGAAACAACAAGAAACAACAAAGAACACAAAAGAACACCAATGGCCGAAACTTGAGGACAAATTCCTTAATGGCCGAAATCAACAACAATAACAAAAACAAAGATGAATACAAGATTAAAAAACACAAAGGATAGGAAATCAGACCTCAGAACCCTAAGCTCTGATGCCAAATGACAAGAACTCACTTGGGTTGGAAACCAAGCAAACCCCCAAGCATCTTTCTCAAAACCCCAAGAACATTGAATACTGATTTTGTAGGAACAAAACCCAACCAAGATCAGCCCCTAACCACCATGAAACTCACGTCCATGATAACCACAAGCATGAAATCAGATTGTATTTTGCTAGCAATGGAGACGCCACTAAGTTGCCAAGCTTAGATAAGTCAATTTGAACTTGAAAAGGGGAATCCCTCCCTCAACAAGGTTTTGGCCATAGCCATGGAAAGCTCAAGCTTTTCTCTCTTTCAAATTTCTGTATATCACGTTGGTTGTCTCCAAAATACAAAGAAGAGTCATATAATAAGGGTTACAAAAGAGTAAAAAGGCTAAAATGACCCTAGAGCTAAAATTACCAAAAGCCCTAAGTCAAGCACCTCAAACACGACCATTAAGGTCATTTTGCACCTAAATAAAGTTAAAACAAAGATTAGAAGCTAATCTCACTTAAGCTAATTAAGGTGCTTACATGCTATAGTAAATTGACGTGCTTCCAACTAAGTACAAATCTAAGCATAATTAAGCCTAATGACATATTCAACCATGCTAATTACATCATAAATAAAGTCAAAATGTCGAGCAAAAATGACAAAAATGCCCCCATTTGGCCGAATTCAACATAGTCCCAAAATGGGTGAAATCGGGTCAAAAGGGTGCTGGTGCTGAAGCTGCTCTGATATGCTTCAGTCTGA
Organism: Zanthoxylum bungeanum; assembly: GCA_019454045.1. Classification (NCBI taxonomy): domain Eukaryota; kingdom Viridiplantae; phylum Streptophyta; class Magnoliopsida; order Sapindales; family Rutaceae; genus Zanthoxylum; species Zanthoxylum bungeanum. Next base: position 8,349 of record SKCR01046598.1, read on the forward strand.
GCTGATCTGGGTCAAATGAAATAGCTTGGGGACCTATCTGGTTATGCCCATATGTGTCTCTGGTGTGCACTTGACTTGGTTGCTGCAACTGGTCACATAGCTCCGAGCTAGTCCCGCAAATGCCTCTATGATCTTATTTGCTCTTTGGCGTGTGATTGGACCTGTTGGCAACAGTTGCATGGGTTCTTCCAAGTTGTTAGCTGCATCCTGTAATGTCTCTGGTGTGGTTGGACTCATGTCATTCCGTCCTTGTTGAAAAGGATTCGACCTTGAATCTGAACCTGCATCAAAATGAGTTAAGTCAGAAACATTAAAAGTAGCAGATACGTTGTACTTACCTGTCAAATCCAGCTTATATGCATTATCTTTAATCCGTTCCAAGACTTGAAATAGACCATCCCCTCTTGGTTGCAACTTGGATCTTCATTATGCTTGTATCTTTTCCTCTTGTATATAAAGCCACACCCAATTGCCGGGGTCAAACACAATGCGTTGGAAACCTATTATTCTCACCAACTCTGCCTTTCCCTTATCATTCATACTCCCAAGCTTAATAACAATCAAAGATAATAAATCCATATGAGTTAAAGAATTAGAATCATAATCAATCTCATAAGGCAAGTAAAAACTAGAAGAATGAATGCATCTATTATATGTAAACTCTGGCCCCGCTATTGCGTCTGTGATCTTCTTAGCTCTTTGGCGTGTGATTGGGCCTGTTGGCAATTGCAAAGGCTCTAATGTTCCTTGGGTGACTACATTCATGTCAAATGTTGTCCCTTGGATCATGTCAGTCTTCTTTGTGGCCTTGGAAGGGTTTTGTTTCTACAAAATCATATTCGCGGTTCTTAGGGTTCTGTCTGTTGCTTGGGGTTTGCTTGGATTTCAAATCCAAGTGGGTTTCTTGTCATTTGGTATCTAGAGCTCAGGGTTCCAAGGTTTGATTTTTCCTATCTTTTCTTTTGTTTGATTCTGTTTTTATTTTCGTTCTAGTTATTTTCGTTTCAATTCTTGTTGGATCTTGTTTCTGTTTTCGTTTTGTTTATTTCTGGATCTGATTTTGTTGTGTTTTGCATATCAGTTCATCTTCTATCATTTTCTAGTTCTGGGTTTTTGTTCTGTTATTCATATCAGTTCGTCATATACTTTCTGTTATTTTAGCATATTTTGAAGAATTAAGCATGTTCTTTGGCGGCTGTGTGTTGTTTCTAAAACCCTAGTGAAGTTTGAAATCTGACTCTGAATCCAGACCCTAAAACTTAGCCTTTGAATTCATACCCTGAAATCAGACTCTAAAAACTTAGCCTTTGAAATCTGACTTTGAAATCAGACCCTGAAACTTAGTCTCTGAAATCAGACCCTGAAACTTAGTCTCTGAAATCAGACCTTGAAGATTAGCCTCTGAAAATTAGACTCTGAAATCAGACCCTAAAAAGTAACCTCTGAAATCAGACCCTGACCAGTAGCCTCTGAAATCAGACCCTGAAAAGTAACCTCTGAAATCAGACACTGAAAATCAGCCTCTGAAATCAGAACCTAAATCAGCCTTTGAAATCATAACCTAAATCAGCCTCTGAAATCAGAACCACAGTATCAGCATCTGACGTTATCAAAAAAAAAAAAAAGGACATGAGTGATAGTGATCACTTGAGCAAAAAAAAAAAAAAATGAATTTGGTTGAATTTAGTTTGTTCCATATTATCATTTAGGTGCCCGTGGAGGGTCTCCCATCAAAACTTCTATAGCGGTGCCAAATTTTCTCCCGAAATTGCATACGACCGCGAATTTGCATGCTTATTTTTTTTCCATTGTGCTAATTGTTCACTTCTTTATTCCAAATACTCTAGTTTAAGTATTATTGATTGAGCCTTCGTCGTTTCTATTCATGTTCGCATTTTGTTTCCACTTGTCCCATATATATTATTAGACCTTTGTTTTTCATGCTGGCTTGAGGACTACATTTGGTTTGTATTTTTGGATTGAGTGTGATTCACATTTGAATTGAGGACGAACTCAAGAGTGGTAAAAGGCAGTGATTGTGAGCACAGTATCGGGTAAAAGCCAATAGAGTGCAAACACGAGTGGAGTGATATCATTCGAGTGTAAACACGTGAGATTGTGAGGATTTACATATTTTCTTTACTTTATTGTTATTTCTAATCTGTTTGTTTAATGTTGAGATGGCAAGTCTAACCACTGATGAAAAGCTTGAGGCTTTGGATAGGAAATTTACAGATATGATGGAGAACATGAATACTGCTTTGGAGAGATTGACCAAGAGTGTAGAGAGTATTCAAACTGGTAGCGGTCCCGGAGCACCACCACCCTAGCATATACCACCACCTCTTAATGTGCCACCTCGACGTGTACCACCACAGTATGTACCACCAGATGAAGAGGAAGCTGAAAATGAGTTTGATGATTATGATGGTCTTGATGATGCAGAGGAGGGATTTCAGCCAGGGCATGATAGGAGGCCTAATATGAGGTTTGATAGGAGGAATGATAGGAGGGATAGGCGATTTGATGATAGATGTGCATTTGATGCCAGAAGAGGGGATTATGATAGGAGGGGATATGGTAGACGAGGAGATGTTGATGGTGATCTAGGTAGCATCAAGATCAAGATACCAACATTTCACGGCAAGAATGACCCTGAAGCTTATTTAGAATGGGAAAGGAAAATAGAATTGATTTTCAACTGTCATCACTACTCAGACGAGAAGAAGATCAATCTGGCAGTGATTGAGTTTACCGATTATGCTATGATTTGGTGGGATCAGCTTGTCACTACTCGGAGGAGAAATTATGAGAGGCCGGTTCAGACATGGGCAGAACTTAGAGGTCTTATGAGAAAAAGATTTATACCCAGCCATTACTATAGGGAATTGTATCAGAAACTACAACATCTGTATCAGGGGACCAAAAGTGTTGAGGACTATTACACAGAGATGGAAGTTGTCATGATCATGGCAAATGTAGTTGAGGATGCAGAAGCTACTATGGCACGATTTCTATGGGGCTTGAATAGAGAGATTGCAAACATGGTGGAGTTGCATCACTATGTTGATTTGGAGGATATGCTTCACATGGCTATCAAGGTAGAAAGGCAACTCAAGAAAAGGTCAACATCCAGATTTGGTACTCTCAGGCTACTTCTGCATGGAAGGGAAAATGGGTTCCGAATGAGAAGCGAGATGGAGGCTTTGACAAGCCTAGAGGCGAGTTAAGTGGAGGCTTTAATAAGCCTAGGGCCGACCCTAGTGCCAAGGGTAAAGAGGCTGCAGAACCGAGCAAAACTAGACCAAACCCTGAGGGCACAACTGCTAGAACTAAGGATGTCAAGTGTTTCAAGTGTTTGGGCATGCGACACTATGCTTCACAATGTCCCAATAGGCGTACCTTAGTGATTGATAAAAAGAGTGGAGAGGTGTACTCTACCGATAGTGAGGTCGAGGAGGAGATGCCAGAGTTGGAGGATGCTAGTGACCATAAGGGAGCTGCATACCCGCTGAATAACTTATCCTTAGTTATCAAGCGTGCTTTGAGTGCACATGTTGTAGAGGATGAGAGTGTGCAGCAAAGGGAGAACATATTCCATACTAGGTGCCGTGTGAATGGCAAGGGATGTAGTATGATCATAGATGGGGGCAGTTGTACTAATGTTGCTAGCACAGCTTTGATTGAGCGATTGGGGTTGAGTTGCTTGAGACACCTGAAGCCTTACAAGTTGCAGTGGTTAAATGATTGTGGGGAAATAAGTGTGACAAAGCAGGTATTGTTGAGCTTTACCATTGGGCCATACACAGATGATGTCCTATGTGATGTGATACCGATGCATGCAGTATTCTTTTGGGCAGGCCGTGGCAGTTTGATAAGAAGGTTATTCATGATGGGTTCAAGAACAAGTACTCTTTCCAGCATAAGGGAAAACCCATTACATTATACCCACTTCCACCTGCACAAGTCCATGAAGACCAAGTTAAGTTGCAACTTGAGCGTGACAAAGAGAAAGCGAAGGGAAACACCACCTTGGGTGAGACTAGTGAGAGTGGTGTATCTGGTGAGAAAAATAAGGCCAAGGCCGTGGGAGTTCCCAAGGGGAGTGTGAGTGAACGTGAGGGGGAAACAAAAGGGAGAGTTAAAAAGAGTTTCTACATGGGTGAGGGTGAAGCGAGGAAAGCGTTCAAGGCTAGCAAGCTCATGCTATTGTTAGTCTATAAGGAGCCTCATATTTATTTTACTAACTCTGACCCTTTGCTTCCTGTGTCTATTTCATCTCTTTTGCAGGATTACAGTGACGTACTGACAGAGGACATACCTAGTGGGCTTCCACCCATTAGAGGTATTGAACACTAGATAGACTTCATACCTGGAGCAGTCATTCCTAACAGACCGGCTTATAGGAGCAATCACGAGGAGACAAATGAGCTACAAAGGCAAGTACGGGAGTTGATGGACAAGGGGTATGTAAGGGAAAGCATGAGTCCTTGTGCAGTACCAGTGCTTCTAGTTCCTAAGAAAGATGGGATGTGGCGTATGTGCGTTGACTGCCGAGCTATCAACAATATTACGGTAAAGTATCGTCACCCCATTCCTAGACTATATGACATGTTGGATGAATTGCATGGTTCCAAAATTTTTAGTAAGATTGATTTAAAGAGTGGATACCATCAAATTCGCATGAGAGAGGGAGATGAGTGGAAAACTGCATTTAAGACTAAGTATGGCTTGTATGAATGGTTAGTTATGCCATTTGGTCTTTCAAACGCACCTAGCACATTTATGAGATTGATGAATCATGTTATGCGTGCATTTTTAGGTAAGTTTGTTGTGGTTTATTTTGATGACATCTTAGTTTACAGTAAAACAGTAGATGAGCATGTTATGCATTTGAAGCATGTTCTTGATGTGTTAAGGCAAGAAAAACTGTATGCTAACTTTGATAAGTGCACTTTTTGTATGGATAGAATTGTTTTCCTTGGATTTGTTGTGAGTGCAGATGGCATCGAGGTAGATTTAGAAAAGGTGAAGGCAATTCAGGATTGGCCAACACCAACAACAGTGACAGAAGTCAGAAGCTTCCATGGATTAGCAAGCTTCTGCCGTAGATTTGTTAAAGACTTCAGTAGTATTGCAGCACCATTGACTGAAGTAGTGAAGAAGACCGTTGGCTTCAAATGGGGTGAAGAGCAGAAGCGTGCATTCCAGGATCTGAAAATGAAGTTGTGCAGTGCACCAGTCTTGGCACTACCCAACTTTGAGAAGACATTTGAGATTGAGTGTGACGCATCCAGGATAGGCATTGGAGCGGTTCTTATGCAAGAAAAACGACCAATAGCTTACTTTAGTGAGAAGCTAAATGGAGTAGTTTTGAGGTACCCCACATATGACAAGGAGTTGTATGCGCTAGTGCGAGCACTTGAGACTTGACAGCATTATTTGTGGCCTCGAGAGTTTGCGATCCATACAGATCATGAATCATTGAAGCATTTGAAGGGCCAAGGTAAGCTGAACAAACGACATTCAAAATGGTTAGAGTTTGTTGAGACATTTCCATATGTAATCCGCTACAAACAAGGTAAGGAAAACATTGTCGCCGATGCACTATCGCGAATGTATGCTTTACTTACTTCATTGAGTGAAAGAATGCTTGGGGTTTGAATTTATTAAAAAACTTTATGCTAGTGATATTGACTTTAGTATATCTATGCTGCATGTGAAAAGTCTGCTTTTAGTAAATTCTACCAACATGATGGGTTTCTGTTTAGGGAGAATAGATTATGCATTCTGGTTGTAGTATGCGTGAGTTGTTAGTGAGGGAAGCACATGGGGGAGGTTTAATGGGGCACTTTGGCATTGCCAAAACCTTAGGGGTATTGAGTGAATATTTTTATTGGCCCAAAATGCGGAGAGATATTGAGCGTTTGTGTGATAAATGCTTAACTTGTAAACAGGCTAAATCTAAGGTTATGCCTCATGGGTGTATACACCATTGCCTATACCTAGTGAGCCATGGGTAGATGTATCGATGGACTTTATCTTGGGTTTACCTAGGACTAAGAAGGGTAGAGATTCCATCTTTGTAGTGGTTGATAGGTTCAGTAAGATGACACACTTTATAGCATGTCATAAAACTGATGATGCCACTAACATTGCTGACTTGTTCTTTAGAGAAGTAGTACGACTCCATGGGATTCCACGGAGTATAGTTTCAGATCGTGATCTCAAATTCCTTAGTCACTTTTGGAAAGTTTATGGGGTAAGTTGGGAACTAAACTTTTGTATTCTACTACTTGCCACCCCCAAACTGTGGCCAGACCGAGGTTGTTAATATGACTTTGACTCAGTTATTGCATACTATTATCAATAAGAACTTAAAAACCTGGGAGGATTGTTTGCCTTTTGTTGAATTTGCATATAATCGTAGTATTCATTCTTCTACATCTTACTCACCATTTGAAATTGTTTATGGTTTTCAGCCACTAACTCCATTAGATTTGTTACCTTTACCTGTTGATGAGCATGCAGGGCTAGATGGAAAAAGGAAAGCCGATTTGGTGAAGCATATACATGAGAAAGCAAGAGAGCAAATACAACGGAAGAATGAGCAATATGCTTCTCATGCTAATAAGGGAAGAAAGCGTGTGGTATTTCAGCCTGGAGATTGGGTTTGGGTACACATGCGCAAGGAGAGATTTCCTGAACAACGTAAATCTAAGCTACAACCGAGAGGGGATGGTCCATTTCAAGTTTTGGAACGGATTAATGACAATGCATACAAGCTAGATTTACAAGGTAAGTATAATGTGTCTGCTACATTTATATTTTCTGACTTAACTCTTTTGATGCAGGTTCATATTCGAGGTCGAATCCTTTTCAAGAGGGAGGGGATGACATGATCCAGGCCGACAACAAAGCAAAAGACCCATTACAAGTACCAGAATGGCCAATTACGAGGCAGAGGACCAAAAGACTCAGAGAAGCAATGGCGAGATTAGTTATAGTTTATGGCCGACTGCAACAAACAAATAGAGACGCATGTGGGCTTCGATGGAAATGGCCCAAGCCATTTCACTTGGCCCAATCAGTTTAGAATAAATCTTCTTAGGCATTTGAAGACTTAAAAACTTGGTATTTTTGTAATTTCGTATTTAGGGGCATTGTTGTCTTTATGGCTTTTGGGTTTCTTTTGTATCACTATTTAAGCTTTCTTTCTTTTCATTTGGGGACAATCAACGAAATTTATAAAACTCAAAAGCTTCAAGCTTTGGCTATGGCCGAATTCTTGTAAGGGAGGGATTCCCCTTTTCAAGTTTGAATCGACTTATCTAAGTTTGGCAAACTTAGTGGCGTCTCCATTGCTAGCAAAACACTACAAGGATTCATCTTAAAGGTTCTCAAGGGCAAGAGCTATTAAATGGGCCTTAATAGACATTTAATAACAAACACAAAGTCAAAAGAAACAAAGACTTAATCAATAACAAACAAAGATTTAATAAATAACTATGCCAAAAAAGTCTAAAGTAAAAACACAAAATCATAAAAGTCAACAAATGTGGAAAACTTTTCCAAATTTGTATAAAGTTGTTTCCTTGCACCAAAAGTCCTCCAAATTCGTGGCTTCCATGTATAAAGGCATAATGATGTGTCATAAAGTCCAATAAGTCTTGTCTTGGCCGAATATTTAGTGTCGGGCTTGAATCGGCTTGATCCGTTAAAAATATACTCGGTTTCAAGATTGCTGGTGCGTTACTCTGGTATGACTTGGGTCAAGTGAATAGTTTTGGACCCACTCCATTGAAGCCCTCATGTGACACCAATATGCCCCGGAGTTGTCTGTCACACTCGACCATGGCCTGCGCTAGCCCCGCCATTGCGTCTCTGATCTTCTTAGCTCTTTGGCGTGTGATTGGACCTGTTGGCAATTGCAAAGGATCTAATGTTCCTTGAGTTGTTGGATTCATGTCAAGGTGCCTCCATTCTCATGTCTCTACATGGACGATCCCGTATCAAGGTCTCAATACAAATAAAGAATGGACCGCAGCTATAGATAAGCCACAAACAAAGCACCCGTTTTTTTTGCTCTCTATGGACTATTTAAGATTACTAACTTCAGACCTAAATCATCTTGTGTATGACACTCATACACTAAGTCTGAAGGCACATAAGTAATCTAGGGTATTCAAGATAATTTATAATATGCAAAAATTAAACAAACACTTTGATAAATGAATAATGCAATATTTTATTTCAAAACATATAAAGCCATTTATATTACATGTAGCTCTAGGGCATACATCCCAACAACAAACTCAATATTAATAACTGTAATAATAACACTTGCTTTTACAATGACTGTCACATAACCAAAGACTAATACATGACTTCTACTTGACTCTGATTGGACTCCCACTCTCTTTGACTTGAACTAGTGGACTCCATACTCTAGTGGCTGCATCAATATCCATCCTCCAGAGCTCGTCCTCCGAGAATACCTGCAAAATAAGAGAACTGGGAGTGAGGGAAACCTCAAAACTTCATCATTTAGCTACAGTAACCCGAAGAGAGAGAAAACATGAAAGGGAGAGAGTTGGCATCAATGGAAGGCCCTCCGACAGTCGACGGCAGCACGCACTGACACCATTGTGCTCATCCAACCACGACGCATCTTGTGGTGGCCGGCGATTGTGCAGTAGACGGCGAACGGCGACACAGGGATGAGAGGAACACGTAAAAATAGGTTTTCTGATCCCGGCTCGTCACTTCGTTTCACGACCCGAGCCACCCGCCAAATCGAAGCTCTCGGAGAGTACTACAAGTTGGCTATGATGGATTTTCCGTTCTGTGCACGATTGCACGTGAATCGAGAGAAGAAGATTTGGATGAATAGTGACCTATGATGAACAGTAAATCCGATCAGAATTTTTTCAATTCCAGCGCGTTCGTGGGATCGTTTGAAGTCCGTATATGGCCTCGAAATCTCGGTAAGACCTCCCAAAAAAATCCAAAAATTTCAAGTTTTCCATTAAATGTTCGGATGCATCCAGTAGTTTCGTAGAGAAGCGGAATGATATAAAATGAATTGTTTGTGTATTAGTATATTTAATATGAGCAGTCGGTAGAATCCAAGTGAAAACAGAACGAATTAGATTGATCCGATAGATTATGCCAGTTTTTGGTAAAAGTGGATTTTTCGTATATTAATATATTTTTGATCGTAATGATGGATATGAGTCATATGTGATGATAAGATAGCGTTTAGATAAATCTAGGTAGGTTTGGAGCGTTTGAGATCTTTCAGTAGCATTTGTCGAAACTTTTTCGGAAGATTTTCCAAAAATACGTAAATCGAGAATTTAGATAAACTAATGGCTTGGGATAGTTGGTAATGGTGTTTTAAGAATACTGAAACTAAAAGTGTTGAAATCAGACTTAATTTGTTTGTCCGGGAAAGATCCGGAATTTTATCGTAGTTTAGTCGAGAACTCCGTAAGATGTGTTTCTGACGATATTTCGCCATTTGTTTTGATAGATGTGACTAGAACCTGGAGTGCTCGCGAAGCCAGGTAAGTAACCAATGCGATGAGAACTCGAGTTGGTGAATTCATGTTATATATATATATATATATGATTGAAATGTTAAGGGATGAAAGAATATAGTTAAAAATTGATTTTGGAGTAACGAGTTCAAGATTACATATGGTTAAGGTAATCGACTTCCACAGGTATGGGTGTTTATGTTATTGTTTTGATACGAAGTAAGATGAGGTTAATGTCTATAAATATGTTTTCATATATGAATTTGAAATAGTATGCATATGTATATATGAATAAGTATGCATATGTAACAATATGTTTGTATATGTAAATGAATTGGTATATGCATAAGCATCGGTACATGAATTTGAATATGTAAATGATGAAAAACTATGGACAATTGGGGTATATAACAGTAAAGAGAATAAGTCGTGATTTCTGAATTTGCATTAGCACGTGTACATGTGCATCATTTGGACAAGTTTGTTATTGATAAGTAAACAATGTGAGGAATATAAAGGTAAGGGTATCAGAATTCAAAGTAATGAGTTTGTTCATATGTTGATGTGTATATATACGTATGTGTATGGCGCTTCTGAGTGATAAAGCAATAATTGTCATGTATATGTTTGTGTATGAGAATTCGTGTTGTGAGTTAAGATTTGTGAAATGTGCTTATGCGTGTATGTTTAATTGGTTGATAGTTTCATGGTATAGCAGTCGAGTTGGTTAGGAATATGTTCAGACGGCATTCATCTAATACCTATTCTAAAATAGGTAATGAGTCTCGTACGAGCATTATATGTGTGAGCCAGCTCATTTGTATGTGTTGTTGTATTGATTGTGTGTTCCTGGATGCCTTGAGTGTTGCGTATGCTTGAGTATATGAGTATGTATGGTAGATCCTGTGATATGTATGGATGGTGTATGTGTGCTTTGAATGAAAGAATGACATGTGAATCAGTGTAACCATAAGATGCTATAGAATATATGTACTAAGTTTGAATTGTATATACGTATATTGTGAAAGAGATACGGATGTTAAATTATCATAAGGTTTTTGGTATTGAAGAAAGTTTATCAAGAGTTAAAGTAAGTTTGTTTTGGTATTAAAATGAATAGAATACAACTTGTTTGAGTTACCGATTTGATGATATTTCAAAGGTGGATAGTTGTGATAAAAGTATATATGTATGACTTCATGTTTCATATGATTGAAATGTATTTGATATTAAATGATGCACTCTATGGTATTCATGTATTGCTTTGTATGATTTGGATGTTAGCTATTAGATTAGCGCATATGTAGATATGTGAATATGAAAGCTTGACATGGTTAAGTATAAGGGATAATAACAAGATAATAAAATCTGAACCTATAACAAATTAGTTATTATACTAGCATGGTTACTTACTGAGTTTTAATAACTGCTGACATGTTTGATTTGTTTGATTGTTTAAAGTTTATACTTGACTAGTTTGTTATTTTTCTAGCATGGTTAATTACTGAGTTTTAATAACTCACACCAAACCAGTTGCTAGTTTTGCAGGTTGGCTACCAGATAGTTCAACCACTCCAACTTTGAAGTCATGTTCAAAACGTGAATTACCCAAGCGGCAGTCACCCTAGCAAGTGTCCTGGAAAAGGTTTAGAAGCATAGGATTTTTTATTCACGTTCTGTTGTTTTTATGCTGATCACGTGATTTGTATTAATAAGTTAAAGTTTTACTTATTTATGATGTTGTGGGCACAGAGCCCTTGAGTATTGATAGATGATGTGGGCACGGAGCCCTTAGGTTGTGGTTTTAATGAGTTTTATGTTGACCTGAGGTCCTTTTATTAGTTTGATGCTTTCTTATATTATGTTTGATGCTGGACTACGATCCAGGTTGTCCAGTTTTAGGATACATCATGCCGAATTTTTGGTAAATTCAGAGGCTTATGGAGATGGGTCAATCCTGTCTCCTGCCGGTAGCATCCTATCTATGGCGGGGTATTACAGTTGCTCTGGTTTCTAAAAACTACTTCTAAAATCTGATTTCTAAAAATTGTTTTCTGAAAATCTGATAACTGTAAACTGATCTGTATCTGAAAACCTTGACGGATGAGGGCGTTACGTATCGTCGTCCCCTCATACGCTTATCTGGAGCCAGAAATGCAGAACCATGACTTTGGGGCATTACGTATCGCCGTCCCCCAAAGCATGCCACTGCTGTCTCTGAAATTTGTGGTCTGGGGCATTACGTATCGCCGTCCCCCAAGCCACTAAACTAGAGTCGGTATTGATGATCCATGCTACTACATCCATTGCCATTCACACGGCACCTAGTATGGAATATGTTCTCCCTCCGCTGTATAATCTCATCCTCTACAACATGAGCACTTAAGGCACGCTTGACAACTAAGGATAAGTTATTCAGCGGGTATGCAGCTCCCTCATGGTCACTAGCATCCTCCAACTCTGGCATCTCCTCCTCGACCTCACTATCGGTAGAGTACACCTCTCCACTCTTTTTATCAATCATTAAGGTACACCTATTGGGACATTGTGAAACATAGTGTCCCATGCCCAAACACTTGAAACACTTGACATCCTTAGTTCTAGCAGCTGCACCCTCAGGTTTTGGTATAGTTTGCTCGGTTCTGCAGCCTCTTTACCCTTGGCACTAGGTTCGGCCCTAGGCTTATTAAAACCTCCACTGAACTCGCCTCTAGGCTTGTCAAAGCCTTCATCTCCCTTCTCATTCGGAACCCATTTTCCCCTCCATGCAGAAGTAGCCTGAATACCAAATCTGGATGTTAACCTTTTCTTGAGTTGCCTTTCTACCTTGATAGCCATGTGAAGCATATCCTCCAAATCAACATAGTGATGCAACTCCACCATGTTTGCAATCTCTCTATTCAAGCCCCCTAGAAACCGTGCCATAGTAGCTTCTGCATCCTCAACTACATTTGCCCTGATCATGGCAACTTCCATCTCTGTGTAATAGTCCTCAACACTTTTGGTCCCCTGATACAGATGTTGTAGTTTCTGATACAATTCCCTATAGTAATGGCTGGGTATAAATCTCTTTCTCATGAGACCTCTAAGTTCTGCCCATGTCTGAACCGGCCTCTCATAATTTCTCCTTCGAGTAGAGACAAGTTGGTCCCACCAAATCATAGCATAATCGGTAAACTCAATTGCTGCCAGATTGATCTTCTTCTCGTCTGAGTAGTGATGACAGCTAAAAATCAATTCTATTTTCTTTTCCCATTCTAAATAAGCTTCAGGATCATTCTTGCCGTGGAATGTTGGTATCTTGATCTTGATGCTACCTAGATCACCATCTACATCTCCTCGTCTACCATATTCCCTCCTATCATAATCCCCTCTTCTGGCATCAAATGCACCTCTATCATCAAATCGTCTATCCCTCCTATCATTCCTCCTATCAAACTTCCTATTAGGCCTCCTATCATGCCCAGGCTGAAATCTCTCCTCCACATCATCAAGACCATCAGAATCATCAAACTCATTTTCAGCTTCCTCTTCATCTGGTGGTATATATTGTGGTGGTACACGTTGAGGTGGCACATTATGAGGTGGTGGTACATTCTGAGGTGGTGGTATATGCTGGGGTGGTGGTGCTCTGGGACCGCTACCAGTTTGAATACTCTCTACACTCTTGGTCAATCTCTCCAAAGCAGTATTCATGTTCTCCATCATATCTATAAATTTCTTATCCAAAGCCTCAAGCTTTTCATCAGTGGTTAGACCTGCCATCTCAACATTAAACAAACAGATTAGAAATAACAAGAAAGTAAAGCAGATATGTAAATCCTCACAATCTCACGTGTTTACACTCGAATGATATCACTCCACTCGTGTTTGCACTCAATAGGCTTTTACCCGATACTGTGCTCACAATCACTGCCTTTTACCACTCTTGAGTTCGTCCTCAATTCAAATGTGAATCACACTCAATCCAAGAATACAACCAAATGTAGTCCTCAAGCCAGCATGAAACACAAAGGTCTAATAATATATATGGGACAGGTGGAAACAAAATGCGAACATGAATAGCAACGGAAGACTCAATCAATAATACTTAAACTATAGCATTTGGAATAAAGAAGTGAACAATTAGCACAATGGAAAAAAAATAAGCATGCAAATTCGCGGTCGTAGGCAATTTCGGGAGAAAATTTGGCACCGCTATAGAAATTTTGATGGGATACCCTCCACGGGCACCTAAATGATAATATGGAACAAACTAAATTCAACCAAAAAATTTCACTTTTTTACTTTTTTTTTTTGATAACGTCAGATGCTGATACTGTGGTTCTGATTTCAGAGGCTGATTTAGGTTCTGATTTCAGAGGCTGATTTAGGTTCTGATTTCAGAGGCTGATTTTCAGGGTCTGATTTCAGAGGCTACTGGTCAGGGTCTGATTTCAGAGGTTACTTTTCAGGGTCTGATTTCAGAGGTTACTTTTCAGGGTCTGATTTCAGAGTCTGATTTCAGAGGCAAATCTTCAGGGTCTGATTTTCAGAGACTAAGTTTCAGGGTCTGATTTCAGAGTCAGATTTCAAAGGCTAAGTTTTTAGAGTCTGATTTCAGAGGTTGAGTTTTTAGAGTCTGATTTCAGGGTCTGAATTCAAAGGCTAAGTTTTAGGGTCTGAATTCAGAGTCAGATTTCAAACTTCACTAGGGTTTTAGAAACAAATCACACAGCCGCCAAAGAACATGCTTATTTCTTCAACATATGCTAAATAACACAAAGTATATGACGAACTGATATGAAGAACAGAACAAAAAACCAGAACTGTAAAATGATAGAAGATGAACTGATATGCAAAACACAACAAAATCATATCCAGAAATAAACAAAACGAAAACAGAAACAAATCCAACAAGAACTGAAACGAAAATAATAAGAACGAAAATAAAAACAGAATCAAACAAAAGAAAAGATAGGAAAAATCAGACCTTGGAACCCTGAACTCTAGATACCAAATGACAAGAAACCCACTTGGATTCGAAATCCAAGCAAACCCAAGCAACGGACAGAACCCCAAGAACCGCGAATTTGATTTTATGGAAACAAAACCCTTCCAAGGCCACGAAGAAGACCCACAAAGAACTTGCCCTTGAGAACCTTTAAGATGAATCCTTGTAGTGTTTTGCTAGCAATGGAGACGCCACTAAGTTTGCCAAAACTTAGATAAGTCGATTCAAACTTGAAAAAGGGAATCCCTCCCTTACAAGAATTCGGCCATAGCCAAAGCTTTAAGCTTTTGAGTTTTATAAATTTTGTTGATTGTTTTCCAAATGAAAAAGAAAGAAAGCTTAAATAGTGTTACAAAGAGAAACCCTAAAGGCATAAAGACAACAATGCCCCTAAAGGCTAAATTACAAAAATACCAAAGTCTTCAAAGGCCTTTGAAGCTGATTTGGGCCAAGTGAAGTGGCTTTGGGCCCTCTCTATTGAAGCCCACATGCGTCTCTATTTGTTTGTTGCAATCGGCTATAAAACTCTGAACTAATCCCGCCATTGTTTCTCTGAGTCTTTTGGTCCTCTGCCTCGTAATTGGCCCTTCTGGTACTTGTAATGGGTCTTTTGCTTTATTGTCGGCCTGGATCACGTCACCTTTAGTATCTTAGACGAACTAATGATGCTTTCTTAATTTATGGAGATGGAGAAATTGAGGTGATTGGGTTCACCGATGCAAGTTTCCAAACCGATAAAGACGACTGTAAGTCGCAATTAGGATATATATTTTGTTTGAACAACGGAACAATGAGCTGGAAATATTCCAAGCAAGATACTGTTGCTGATTCAACAACAAAAACGGAATGCATTGTTGCGGCTGAGGTAGCAAAAGAAGCATTTTGGATCTACAAATTCCTAATTGGATTAGTAGTAGTTCTGTTAGCAGCTGAGCTGGGCTACATCACAGGCTAAGGAATTACGGTCTCATCAATGATCCAAGTATGTACTTCGATGATTTCATCTGATTTGTGAGATCACACATCGTGGCGAAGTCAAGATCGAAAAGATCGTTTCAGATGATAACCTTGCAGATCCGCTGACGAAAGCTATATCTCAGCAAACGTTTGAGCGACCCATACATAGTTCATGTGTTTGACACTTGAGTGATTGGCTATAGGCCAAGTGGGAGATTGTTGGGCAATTATGACTCATAGCATCACTATTTGTAAAAGATATGGTGTTTTTGTACAAATTAACTATGTGAGAAATGAAATTACTCTTTTATCATTTTGTAATTGGATTACTTGGATATATAAATGATAAAAGTCCATATGATTAGTACCGGATTAATAAGATATAAGACAATATTAATCCACGAAAGGTTTAATCATTAAATATCTCTAGTCGTAGTATTATCGAAACTGGACATCGATAATTCAAAATAGGCTAGTATTACACTTGTGAGCGTTATGGAAGCTTAACGACATAGGTCTCATATATTTAAGTATTGGATACTTATGCAAGTGTGATATGAGGTTATGTTAGCCGTTGGACCGGGAACAGCTTCGCTCTAGATGGATACCTCGAAGTCCCATTGGTAGTATGACTATGTGTCTATGGGAATCCGAATCAGGGTAGGTGTATGTGGTCTTAACCTGAGACTTGCATCGCTAATACTTGCGACAATCAATATACTTTGGTTTTGGTCGTCTGGAGCTTTAACAGGTTCTGTGTACGCCTCTTCTGGGTATACTGGTAATCGTAGTGTGTTGGGAGTGATGTCAAGATGGAAGTATCACTTCAGTCATATGAAGATGATGATAAACCAGGATACAGAACTAGTACTCTTAAATGCTGCAGCTATCGGGATAGTATGACTAAGTCATGATTATCCGATTACAGAGACTAGTTACTAGTGATTCGATATATGCTTCATACGGGGCAGACACAATTCCAGCCCTAGGCCTAGCATGTGACATCTGATACTGGATCGTATTACGCAATACAATGTATACTACGCCTGATACACATTATATATTCTTCGTTGAATATTTCTGGAGAATTTGGTAGGCACGGTGCTTTGCTAGAAGCCAACCATGTCTTGTAAATCGATGAGAACGTGGTACCGGGTACGCACGTGTTCGGATAGTCCGATGACCGTATTTACTGCCAACATATCCAGGGATCTCTTGGGTCACTTCCTAAAGATTCACCGATGACATTTGACTCGAACAGAATTAATCTGGGATTAATTATGAGAGAGAAAATTAATCTGGGATTAATTAAGGAAATAATTAATGTGGGATTAATTATGAGAGAGAGAAATTAATATGGGATTAATTGCGACAAGAATTTATCTGGGATTAAATTCGTCTAGAAGAGAGAACGCGATTAATTTGGAATTAATCGGCAAAATAAATTTAATAGTTAAATTGGATTTTTCTATTTAATTTATTTAATTGGGCTAAAATAATATATAGGATATATTAATTGAAATTGGATTTCAATATGGAATCATAATTGGATTTTAATTCAAGCGAACAAATTAATTTGGAATTAATTCGTAAGGGATTTTCGTAATAATTTTGCTAGGCATTATTATTTAATTAAATTGGATTTAATTACGTAGCAACGGAAAAATTCATTTAATCGGATTAAACGAACCGAAGCCCAAAGTGTGTAGTGTAAGCCAACTAGATTTGGAATTAAATGGGTGGGACCCATGACTTACATCAATTGTCATAAATTGATGGAAGTAGTTGAAATAGTAAATGCGGCATTTACTTCACACACATACCACACTTGGGAAGTCAACTTTGTATTAAGCTTTGGAAAACCCAAATACATAATTCACTCTCTCCCTTTTCTTTTTGGCTTGGCCGAAATCATCACTCTCTCCTCTCCTTGGTCGAATTGGCTTGGCCGAATTCACCTCCTCTCCCTTGGCCAAATTTGCTTCTCTTGGAGGGCAAGTTTTGCTTCATTTTTTTTGTTCAAGCTAGCACTTAAAGGAGTCAAAGAAAGGTGATAGGGAAACTCACCCAAGAGTTTTGAACTCAACACAAAGCTTGGAGCTTCCATCAACAAAGAAAGTTTTGAATTTTCTCATCCATTCAATGTGAGTATTTCCGCTACTCTTTTTGAATAATTCACACACAAATCATTGTTTTGAGATTCTTGGCATGTTTAGGACACTAACAAGTTGCAACAAAGCATAAACTAAATTATGCAGGAAAAGCTAGTAGGAGCCCATTCTTGCAATTGGTATGGTGAATAAAAGTAATTGATAAGATATAGCCTAAGATTGCAGGCACCAAATGAAAAGAGCAAAAGACACATTTCCTAATACAATTCTAAACTTAATTCTAATGTCTAACATAGAACAAAAAATAATGAAAAACATTATACGGAAAGTACAGTTGAATAGATATGCTATGTAAAACTCTCTCACCATTATTTCCCTCCAGCCACATACCTTGGAATCGTCTATTGTTGATGACTTTGATTCCAACAATTGAAAAATTTCTGAAGCTTTAATCAGGAAAATGATTATCAGAATTTCTGCCAGGCCCAGCTACTGAAGCAAAACAAGTGAACCCTTATTAAATAACTTGCGAAGTAGAAAATTGTGAAGAACAAAAGCCTAAGACAAAGTGCTCAACGACAGAACTCAAGTACATCAAATTTATTATTAATCCCCAGTAATGCACATTAATTGGAAACAAACAAAAATCAAATACCCATGCATTACCTATGCTTTAAGATAAGCCATATGAAAACATACAAGTGAAAAATAGTTATATGTGATTTAAGCGAAGCCAA
This sequence comes from Zanthoxylum bungeanum, assembly GCA_019454045.1. Classification (NCBI taxonomy): domain Eukaryota; kingdom Viridiplantae; phylum Streptophyta; class Magnoliopsida; order Sapindales; family Rutaceae; genus Zanthoxylum; species Zanthoxylum bungeanum. Next base: position 26,689 of record SKCR01046598.1, read on the forward strand.
GATGCAAATGCCTCAAGGACCTGACAAATCAATCAAAGCTGAACTGATCAAAGAGCCACTTCACGAAACATTTATTAGCAGATTTTCCATTTTAATAACAGATTTATAAATAAGGATACAAGGATTCATATATTTTTTACATTGGGAATAACAATGCCAAACTTTTACAAGTATTGGATAATGAATGAGCTAGTAACAATGACTATATTCATAGAAGACAATCTATACCATGCCAGCAGTAGCATCACCAAAGAGGAGGGACCCAAAAAAACGCTTATTATTAATTTAATAAAATACAATAGGAGAAACCCAAGAAAGCTATTGTTGCTTATTATTAATTTAATAAACTAGTCATTATCAGAATCATCAAATTGTTCATCATCTTCATTTTCCTCCAATTCTTCAGATTCTTCATCTAATTCTATTTCTATTTCAGGCTCATCGTCTTCCTCAATATTCATGTCCTCAATATCGATATAATTTTCGTCTTCACCAATTAATCGTTGAGGTTCAGCATCTGCCATAATTTCTATTGCATGCATTTCTACAACATCCTCTTGAAACACAACTCCACATGACATCGAGGCTATGAAAGATTGTTCAAGAACTTTAACAATAGTACGGGCTTTTAAATTAGACACAGACCACCCATTGCTTGGATTTTTCCGTATGGTTGGATAAGTGGTGTAATACACTTGCCCTGCCATAATAAACAGACCATATTTTCGATAACTCCTTTTATGATGCACATCTAAAACCTTGTATTGCTCGTGAATTCGTGTACCAACATTCCGAGTCAGATCAAACCATTTGCACTTGAATAATACTATTCTTTTAATCGGTAATGTAGGAAACTCTAACTGAGCAACTTCCATTAAACACGCTGTAATAATCTGTCTCAGTTGTACTGTGGTTTGATCTCTTAATGCAGACACCGCTATTCATTGTCACTCTATCCGAACTGTGTTATTCCGTGTGAAACTTGTATCCATTGACATAATATACCTGGAATGTTTTCACTTTTTCGCAATGGCCCATTTACTAAATCCTTTATGGATTTGGTAGTGACGTTTGATGATGGATTACGTGCCTACACAAGTTACAAGTTAGAATAACATAATTCCATAAGCTTTTATTTATAAATAATAACATATAACAAATTGTTATTTTTTACTAACATATGATTCGAACCACAATACGAAATTTGGGTCAAGTTTAGAATCAACCAAAGCTTCATCAATACCTGGTTGAGTTTGCCTTAACTCCGCAATGTACACATTAATAAACAAAATATGTTATCTTCTATAAAATACTTTTTTTTTTGGATAAAGTAAGTATTATAACCAAAAGAAAATACCCCAGGCAACTAGAGAGGACAAGCCCTCCTAGAAGAAAAGCCGAAAGGCTACAAGCAAAATAAGATCAACAAAAGATGTCATCGGGCAAGTGCCAGGATAGGTGAAGCCATTTATTGTCATAAGATGGTTTCACCTTCCGTAATAAGCTAGCACGATTCCGAACATCAAAAACAATATCACTAAGAAGAAAAGAAACAGGCCGAAGAGGCACATCATGAGTGCGGGCATTCCTCTCCCTCCAAATATGGTAGACTGACGCTGCAAAATACAGCCGAACAAGAAGATGACGTAAAGAGACGTCGGTAAACTGTCACATCTTCCCATATTAGATGCATATCCTTCAAGAAATCGAAGTTCTTTCAACCGTTTATATAATGCTTCTTTTGCAGCCTTATTCAACATGTAACAAGGTTCATGATACAAAAATTTTCCAATTTTTTCAATCAGATGCAACTCCAGACGTGAACAGAACTCCTTCAAGTCTTCTATAGACTTGGCATTATCTTTTGTTTTCCCTTCCACATTCATGTCAGTGTTGAAAATATTATAAAATTTTTTTTAATGTGCATGACATCTAAATTATGTCAAATTATTAATGTTTTCCAATAAGGAAAATCCCAAAATATGCTTTGTTTCTTCCAACCACACCTGCAGTTCCTAACTATTCGAGCATTATTATGATCAGCATTAAGTTCTGTAACCTTGTCAGTCCATATCCTTCTATCTGCTCGAAGATCTCAAAACCTGAATTCACATATTGTGCCACTTTATGTACTGCATGCCCCTTCATGAATCACCTCTTATTTCTTCGAAAAGGATGCTATGACGGTAAGAACTTGCGATGGTTGTCAAACCATGAAGTCTTTCCACCTTTTGTCAAAGTAAATGCGTCTGAATCATCTATGCAATAGGGACAAGCTAACTTACCTGCGGTACTCCACCCTGATAATATAGAATATGTAGGAAAATCACTGATAGTCCACAATAGTGAAGCTCGCATCTGAAAAATTTTGTTTAATGTATATATCATATGTCCTTACCCCCACCCCCCACAATTCTTTCAACTCAGCAATCAAAGGTTGCAAGAACACATCCAACTTCTCTTTAGGGTTTCTCGGCCCAGGCACTATTATAGACAAAAACATGTATTCATCATTCATGCACATCCATGGTGGCAAATTGTATGGCGTCACTATCACTGGACATGAAGAGTACTGTTGCCCTGTTTGTCCAAATGGTTGAAATCCATCAGTGCAAAGACCTAGTCTAACATTTCGAGTTTCAGCTGCGAAAGATGGATACATCTGATTAAAATGTTTCCAAGCTGGGGAGTCCGAGCAATGCCTCATGACACCACCCTCTTCAGTATCATGCTCGGCATGCCACCTCATGTCCTTAGCAGTCGCATTAGATTCATACAATCTCTGGAAACGAGGTGTTAGAGGAAAATAGTACATTTTCTTGTAAGGAACGTTTTTTTCTACTTTGCTGATCCTCATCTCTGTTTCTTATATCGAGGGTAGTTACAGAACTTGCAACTTGTTAGGTCAATATCATCACTCCAATATATCATGCAACCATTATTACAATAGTGAATTTTTTCCACTGGTAGACCCAAGCCTTCAATTAACTTCTTCGTGTTATAAAAGTTATCCGTCATTACATTATCCTCTGGAATCATTTCATGTACAAATTGACAAATATCGTCGTAATACCTTTCCGCAAAATGGTGATCTGCCTTCAAATTCAGGAGTCTAGCCACCGCCGATAACTATGAATGCCCGTAAGGGTTTCCATGCCAAATATCCTGCTCTAATGCTCTAAGCATGTCATAAAGTTTTCGTGTCGCGGTATTTGGAGTCTCTTCACTATCATTTTGATTGAACGTAGGTTCTGTAGCATCCAATACCATTTCTTGAATTGCAGTGTTCACTTGTAACAAGAAACCCACTTGGATTCGAAATCCAAGCAAACCCCAAGCAACGGACAGAACCCCAAGAACCGCGAATTTGATTTTGTAGAAACAAAACCCTTCCAAGGCCACAAAGAAGACCCAATAAGAACTTGCCCTTGAGAACCTTTAAGATGATTCCTTGTAGTGTTTTGCTAGCAATGGAGACGCCACTAATTGCCAAACTTAGATAAGTCGATTCAAACTTGAAAAGGGGAATCCCTCCCTTACAAGAATTCGGCCATAGCCAAAGCTTTAAGCTTTTGAGTTTTACAAATTTTGTTTATTATCCTCAAAATGAAAAAGAAATAAAGCTTAAATAGTGTTACAAAGAGATTCGATTGATGGGATTTGGTATGATACTTATGAGATCGATGATATCGATGAGATTTATATTCAAATCTTTCGTCTTAGAATGTATTGATTTAACCCCATCCGCGGGACCACCACCCCATAGCATGTTGCCGCCAAAAGCAGAACCCCGTATTTCTTCCAGAGAATCTCATAATTGTTCCAGAGCAACTAGAAGGAGATTCTTTAACCAGAAAGAATTCAGTTCAGATGTGGGATACCTATCCAGAAGTTTTCGCAACTCAATCATGTATGATGGAATCATCAAAGATTTGACCCTTTCGAACTCTGTCTCTAACTCACTATAGGCTCGGGAAACAAAGAAACCCTAAAGGCATAAAGACAACAATGCCCCTAAAGGCTAAATTACAAAAATACCAAAGTCTTCAAGTCTTCAAAGGCCTGTGAGCTTCATTCAAAACTGATTTGGGCCAAGTGAAGTGGCTTTGGTCCCTCTCTATTGAAGCCCACATGCGTCTCAATTTGTTTGTTGCAATCGGCCATAAAACTCTGAACTAATCCCACCATTGCTTCTCTGAGTCTTTTGGTCCTCTGCCTCGTAATTGGCCCTGCTGGTACTTGTAATGGGTCTTTTGCTTTGTTGTCAGCCTGGATCATGTCATCCTCTCCCTCTTGAAAAGGATTCGACCTCGAATCTGTACCTGCATCAAAAGTGTAGGCACTGCATTTTTGCATATAAGTCCCGATGATGAGTCTCGCATGGAGACACTACCTCTTTTATTGTGAAAGTCGCGGGAAACGGACGTCGGAAGGGAATAGTCAGGAATTGACACAATTGTTGGATTTAACTCGTTGGATTAGCTTCGGGTTCGCTTGTTGGACCTCCGTTTCAAAGCACACCCTTAGCCCAAAACCCCGCAAGACACATACCAAGCCCACACACCACTAAGACACACACCAAGCCCACAAAATGGACCAAGCCAAATCCACTTCCTAAATTAAATAAATCCAAATCCACGCACAAAGAGACCTAGCACATGCCCATAGCCTTCATAATTAACAAAAATCACATTTAACACATGCATAAATCAAGCCAAATCCACTTCCTAAATTAAATAAATCCCATGGATCCCTTGCCTAAATAAACCAAATCATATCCTTAACTAAAGAAGAATAAATCAAATTAAATCAAATCACTTCCCTAATTAAAAGATTTCCTTATCCCATACTAATTTAAAAAGATATCCCATTAATGCACAAAGCCTTCTCCTTCTCAAACAAGGAAAACCCCCACCCCTTTGCCTATAAAAAGAACCATTCACCACACATCTAAACCCTAGTCCATTCTCACGAAAAATTAACAAGAAACCTCCAAGCATTCACACATATCACCACCCCAACAACTCACGACAAAACACAAAACAACACTCATGCACTAGCCACATTCAGCCGATCAAATAAACAACAAAAAAAACTGCCCCTTTGACCATTAGCCGAGAGCAACTCACCAGGCAGATCACCCCCTCAGGCAAATAGCCACCTAGCCCCCACATCCCAAGAACCTACACGCACCACAGCCCTTCATACATGCACACCTACACTCTTCTCCACTTATGCCACTGACCTGCACCCTCCACACGCCTAGCCTTCCTTCAACATAGTCATCACCAAAACTACCCCCCTGCACTGCATGCATACAGTCCCCGAATTAACCCAAAAAAATGCACACAAAAACTGCCTGAAACTGCCTCGGAAAACGCCCCAAACAGTCCAAAAACTGCCCCCAAAACAGTCCAAAAACCGCAGCCCAAACCAGTCCAAATAACCCGCAAAACAGTCACTTAATTACCAAAAAACAGTGACCAGAAAATACAGTGAAAATAGCAGCAAAACGGAGTGAAAACAGCAGCCTAAACAGTGAAATAGTGAGTAAGAACATTAAACCAGTGAACCGAAAGAGTTGCGGAGCATTCACCCTTCCGATGGCCGTGTAATGATGACAATTAAAAATCAATTTTATTTTCTTCTCCCACTTTAAATATGCTTCTGGATCATTCTTGCCTCGGAAGTTTGGTATTTTGATCTTGATGCTGCTCAAATCACCATCAACATCACCATGTCTACCGTAACCTCTTCTGTCATAATCCTCGCGCCTGTCATCAAATGCACCTCTACCATCAAACCGCCTATCCCTCCTATCATTCCTCCTATCATACCTCCTATTAGGCCTCCTATCAAGCCCTGGCTGAAATCTCTCCTCCACATCATTAAGATCATCAGAATCATCAAACTCATTTTCAGCTTCTTCTTCATCTGGTGGTACCCGTCGTGGCACCACATTCTGAGGTGGTGGTCTATGTCGAGGTGGTGGTATGGGAACACTGCCTGTTCGATTACTCTCTACTTCCCTGGATAACTTATCAAAAGCAGCATTCATGTTTTCCATCATATCCATGAATTTCCTTTCTAAAGCCTCAAGTTTCTCATCCACTGTCAAACTAGTACCTGCCATCTCAAAGCTTCAACAAACAGATTAGAAGTAACAATATGTGAAAATAATTAGATATCCTCACAACCTCACAATCTCACAAGCTCACGTGTTTACACTCAAATATGTATCACTTCACTCGTGTTTACACTCAATATGTATCACTCTACTTGTGTTTACACTCAATATAATGTGAATATGACTTACCCAAAGTTCACAACAATGTGTAATCTTCAAGCTAGCATAAACAACAAAAACCAATAATATATATAGGGTAGGTGGAATAATGCGAATAAGAATAGTAATCACGAAGACTCAATCAAAGAAACTTAAGCTAAAGAGCACGAAATAAGAAAAAAAATGAGTTAGCGAAATGCGTAAACAAATAAGCAAGCACTCAATGTGACACTTAGCCAATCTTGTAATCACTCTCTACTATTTTGTCTCACTTACTCTTTTTTTTTTTTTTTTTTACTATTTTCTCTTTTCACTCCTTTCTTTTGCCTCTCACACTCACAAGTGTATACAAAGCAAATGAAATACAATGTAAATATCAATATTTCAAGAGGTAGCAAGTAAAACTTGCTTGGATATACACGAAATTAGTGCAAATTTGGTGCACTCAACCTCACTTCACTTGATTCTTCAACATTAACAACACAAATCAGCAAAGGTACACTATGTATAACTCACGACAATTATCAACTTCATGCATTTCAATTTGTTTCATCATTCATTCACTCACTTTCATCACCAATGCACTGAAACACTCTTTCTTTTAACTCAAACTCACAAGATTGCACTAAGATCACAGGAATGCAAATAAGCAAGTTCACGCAAATGCCAAGATGAATGATGTCAATTCTGATTTTTGCAAAGTTGATATGAATAATACCTATGGAAACAACACTAATTGCACGTATTCAACAATAGAAAGACAAGATATGTCAATAAATCTCACATAGTCAAATCTGACCTGATTCCTTTTTTTTTTAAACACAAATAACTTAATAACAATGTTGAACATGTCCTAGTAACATACAATTAACAGATAAACACTTGATTTAAGTAAAGAAAATAAAGCTCTAATTTTGACTCAAAGACCGAAACTAGAACATGAAGAAATACTCATGATCAATCAAAAACACTTAAAGGCGGAATGTTATTCATGCTATTTTGATCACAAATAAACAAAAAACAGCAAGAAACAACAAGATCCAACAAAAACTAAGAATCAAGATGAACAAGTATCTTGATGACCAACAAACACAATAAAGACTAAATAAAAAAAAACACAAAGTAAAGATAGAAAAATCAGACCTTGGAACCCTAAGCTCTGATACCAAATGACGCGGAACTCACTTGGAGGATTAGGCCGAGCAAACCCCTCGCAACGGACGAAACCCCAAGAACCGCGAATTTGATTTTGTAGGAACAAAACACTTCCAAGGCCACAAAGAATATCCACAAAGAACTTGTCTTTGAGAACCCTTAAGATGATTCCTTGAGGTGTTCTGCTAGCACGAAGACGCCACTAAGGTTGCCACGCCTTAGATAAGTCGATTGCATGAAATAAGGGGAATCCCTCCCTTAAGCAATTTTTGGACAAAGCCAAGCTCTCAATGGAGATGAATTTCGAAATTTGATGATTAGCTTCTCATTAAGATGAAATGAGTTTAAATAGTACAATGAAAGAAACCCTAATGGGTGCAAAATGACCAAAACACCCTAAGTTGCTAACTAATTTCTTTGTGGGTCTTCTTTGTGGCCTTGGATGGGTTTTGTTTCTACAAAATCATATTCGCGGTTCTTGGGGTTCTGTTCGTTGCTTGGGGTTTGCTTGGATTTCGAATCCAAGTGGGTTTCTTGTCACCACCCCACTTGTATCTTTTATAATGTCTTTTATTATAAACAAGTGATTTATATTTATTAGCCTTAAAGGTAATAAATCTCTAAGTTCAGCACATAATAATTACTTAGCTAAGGGATAAGCAATACACTCTCTATTTCCTTGGAAAGTCTATAGATGCTTGCACCCTAAAATAATCATGCCAATTCTAATCATACATAGAATCATCAAGCATATGAGTTTTAATATGTTGGAATTATTTTAGGCATTAAATAACTTTGATTAATATTTAATTATGATATTGCATTTTATTTTATTCAAATAAATTTACTATTCACGTTTTTTTTTACAGATGCGTGAACTTTAAATGCAATTTCACAATCCAAATCTTAACCAAATCATGCAAACCTTGTGCCTAAAATTAAGTTCAGGGTGTTAGCTTTCCAACGAGCATTTACACACCCAATTTCGAGTTATGAGAGAGAACTAATCAAAACAAAAATGGCGCTCTGATACCACTGTTGGGAAGCGGCCGCGAGTGTGCAGCGGAAAATTAAATAAATCAAATTATGATGTCGCTATCCCTTTGCCCAAGACCCATTTGTTTTGATTATTCTACAAGCCTATGCATGTTACTATATATTCTAAGCATAAAAACTCATAAAAAATGCAAAGAACATAAACCTAAACATGCTAACTATCATAAGAACTCTAATTAAAATAAAGAAAGAAAAAGACTTACTTGAACCGAAGACTCATCCAGTCCTCCCTCCAATCTACAAGCTTTTCTCGAACTCAGCAAACTCTTCCATGTTCCAAAGAGCCACCAAGTGTGTGGCCTCCAAAGGTACACACACCAAAGCTAAAACTCAACGGAAAGACTACGCCTTGAGTGCACGGGTATTTTGCCCTTGGTGCTAGCCTAGTCAAATACCTCAAAACTTTTAACTCGAGGTTCCTCTAGTCAATTAGACTTAAGGATCCTCAAAATCAGTGGCTTACTCTTAAACTTTAGAGTTGCTCACTTATATAAACCCAAGATATGAAAGGTTTGGTGCAAAAATTTATGAAGAATTCTTTGGGTTTATATAGGTGCTCCAAAGATAACAAAATTAATTAAGAATCTGATGTGGGATAAATGCTAATTTAATCTTTCCTATTGGATCTTAATTTACTGGTTTAATGAGATTATAAAACCCTAATAAGAGTTTGGGCCGAATTTGAATTCAAAACAAATAACAAATAAAAAAATTTACTATTCACGTTAATATTCACGTTTTTTAATTTATTTATATATTCCAATTCCCAATGTGCCCCTATCGTCATTCACCAATCCCTAAGACACTATGGAACCTCATAAATGATCTGTTCAATAATTAAACACATTGAACCATTTATGACCAATTCCTACAGCAATCATATATGTTGTTAAATTTATAGTGTGCATTGTTAACCATTGATTTCGAATTTGTTGTGTGTGACCTTTTGGGTTCCCCTCAAGTTGGACATGAAATGAATCGTGATAATTTAATCGAACATAAATTATCCTGCGATCAGATGGTCGTTCGATTTCAATCACCAAGGTTGACATCTAGCAACATGCCAATGCCCCCAAATGAGAAGGAAAGATATATATACCCATTATGTATGTGATTTACATATGATACGGTCTCTCGCCTCACTGTATCCCCACCGTTTGACCTAGGGTATGGAAAATGTCTACCCATATAGTCAAAGGTATGATGTTGATAGTGTCATGAATCGTGCAAACCCAAGAATCTCACATGATTCTTCCGCTGCGGCCACAGTCTCAAGCACTAATCACACATATCAACCCGCGAACTGGAATACTAATCTTATAAGAAAATATTATCCGAAAGAGTGGTGATTCTCTGTTGTCTCTTTACAAACTTCATGTGTTTCAACAAATGACCCAATCATACCCTTATGACCGGATCTTTTGAACCGGGGAAGGAGAATGTCAAAGTTATTTGATCCATACATAAGATTGTAAAGACCTCAAGTCTAAGGACTAGTCATACAATCGATACATGAAAGTTCTCACAGACACATGGGATAAACACTCCATGTGAAAACTTTCGGCAGTCAGTTCGATGGTCACCAGCAACTCATGCATCCATGTGATACACCAAGCAGACAGATCTTCGATAGTAGCCTATAAGATCGGCTACCCCACTTAAGGGCGGATCATATCATCATGCTAGTCTCTCCGCTTTGTGAACGCCCAGATTATTCACAGAACTATGACTATGAACGTTTAAGAGTAATGATTCTCATAAGGCATGGAAGCCATCATCTTATTACTCCAAGGGCTTTATTACAGTGTTTGATGATTCATATAAGTTATGTAAGACACGTATAATAAATATTTTCATTTTATTAATTAATGAAAATATTACAAATACATGTGCATATAGCTCATCCACAATTTGGGTATATGGAATATCCCTAACACCATCAACTCTCCAAGAGTATGATCTTGGTTCATCATATTGTAGTTCATGATGAACCCACTCCAACTGTCAAGAAGAGACTGCAAGATCAAATCTATAGAAGTTTCAGCCTCAAAGGTTATGCCTAGCTGACCTAGCTGTTCGATGTCAGCAATCATCTACGACACATGGTGCTCGACAGATGTACCCTTTGACATTCGAGAGTGAAAGAGCTTCTTCTGTAATTCATACATCTGCTATCTAAGGTTAGATCGGTGAAGGTCCTTCAATTTTTCCATCATAGTATAGGGATCCAATCCCTTGTTCTGGCGACGAAATTGAGGGGTCATTGCAGCGAGCATGACAGATTGAGCAGTTGAGTTGTCATCACTGTGAGTCTTACAAAGCTCAAGCTCAAGGGGCTGCTCAATTCTGGGCTTAGGCCTGAAAGGTCTCTCTATCATATAGAGCATCTTCTCGGCCCCCAGCACAATCCTGAGGTTCATATCCCAGTCAAGAAAGTTCACACCATTAAAGACATTTTCGCCCATGATAATGTCTCTAACGTTGATCTTTCCGGCCATCTTAATTGCAATAGTCTAACTATTCAATTAACGATTTTTGGGTACAGTCCAACTGTTACAAAAAAATAATAAAATATTAGTCCAACTAATAAATATATAACGACGAAAATAATTTGAAAGCGCGTATTGGCAAGTATTTGAATGAAATTGTAAATTCAATACTAGCCTCCCACTATTTTTCGGCGAGCCTCTAACCCTATGTTGAGTACTCAGGAAACCTAGTTTCCTAGTTGGCTAGGATCCCGTTAAATAACACACAACCTTGACTTTGGCCAACAAACTGTATGATATTTAACTAGGTAGATCTCTAAGATCAATTAGATCTCATCCAATTCCTAGGTCCGGTAGGTGGACCTCCAAGTCCGAAACATATATACAATATATATGCCAATATATCCAATATATTTTCCTAACCTTTTCCTCTGAATCAACTAAGCATTGGCTTTGGCTCAACAAGCTTAATGATTCCAGTTAAGCGGTACCCATTGACAGTGGGAAAGCTTCAAGAAGTGACATTGACTTTGGCCAACAAGTCATAACTTGCCCAAGACATGCGATATGGAACAAAGCTTTCGTGGTTCAAACACATCCGCGATGGACATTGATCTTGACTTTGGCCAACAAACCAATGCCAATCTTGGATCTTGAGAGAGAACCACTCAATGGAAGGAAATCCCTTAATATTTGATTGAGAGTTTTTCGCGTAAATTGGCAACCAATTTATTATCTTTGATTAGGTCTCATCATACACCCTTAAGCATGCATTCTAAAATCATAATAAGGCACGAAATAAATAATAATGATATACAGATGGATATTTAACAAATTGTTCATAGAATAAATTTCTCACTTTCCTCTCCCCGGCTAGCACTATACTTACTTCTACCCAATTACATAATACAATAAAGAAACCTCATTTACATTAGGGGAATTGGTGAGAAGAGATGTACAAAGAATCCAGAGATATAAGGCTGAACACGCAGGTCCAATTTAATAAATTCTAAATTTATTACAACAATTTCCAAAATTGCCCTTACCCATCTAATATCCATCCGATATACATTATTCATACAATACATCCATGTATTCACACAAAGCATGTTATTCAATCAATCTAATCCAATTAATTAATCTTTGAATTAATGATCATCCAATGTTCAAACAACGATTTGATTTGCGCGAGTCTAACTCGTTTAAGAATAAGTACTCAAAGTGCGTATTCTTGAATTATATCGAACTACAATTTTAAATCCGATTTAATTTGTATCAAATACTAATTCATATTTAATTCCAAATTAAATAATTACACTTAATTAATGTGCCTTTTAGACTTAGATTCTAAATCCAATCTTAATGGGTCTCAAAGGCCCAATTAACATCCAATGTCAATTTAATTAAAGTCCAATGGGTTTTTAATTAATTCTTAAGCCATGGACTTTGGCAACCAAGGCCCAATAAGGAATCACCCTTTGCCATAAAATTAATTTTGGCCCATTAGGCCCAATTAAATATTTAAAGGCCATTTATTATATTTGGACTTTATGGAATGGTTTTAGGCCCAATTTGGATCCAATCCAATTGTCCTAAACCAACTTGGCCCAACCAAGCCCATTAAGCCTAAATACAATAATATTAGCCCAATTCCAAATTGAAGAGTAATTTATTATATTACAATATTCCAAATATCACAATTTTTAATTAAAGTGTATTAGCCACAAATAATTAGTTAAATTAATATTTCCAAAATACCAATTACATTAATTAATCATTCTTTAATTTATCAACTCATGTCCAACACAAATTGAAGCAAAATCAATCTCATACATGTTTCCACAAGTCACGGCAATCATGCATTTTTTATATCCAATTTTGATTTCAATCCAATTAAATCACAAATCAATATACTCATGCAATTAAACACATCCAATGGTTTAAAAATCAAAAATCACCATGAGATCCTAAGGTCCATACATTCGGCCATGACTAACAAATTGAGGAAAATTAATCTAATCAATTTTTCTCAAAATTAATCATGCATAACTCTAAGTTATCATAATCTAAGCATAACCAAACAATCAATTTGGACAAAACAAGCTCCAAGCAAAATACCCAAATTAAAGTATATGAACCATAATATATTTCATGCTTAAAATTGGCTCATGATACCATTGTTGGGTTCCTAGAACATGCCAATGATCTAATAAGACATGAAATTGTGTGAATAATCAAGGTAAGTTTGCGGAAAAATACTTACAAAGATCGGCAAGTAGGATGTAGGGATTTTAAAAAATTTTCCTTTAAGAAGTGTTCCAAGCCTTTCTTTGAATTCCAAACTCTAGAGTAAGTATCTCTATCACCTTTGTAGACTCATTTGTTGTGCTAGCAAGTAAGAATTTTTGAAGCAAAAATATGAACTATGAACCCTAGGTTCACGCCAATGGAGAGTGAGAGAGGGAGAGAGCAATCGGCAATTGTGAGGAATGAGAGAGTGTAATGTGTTTTGATTTTGTTTATGTATATTTGATTTCAAAAATCAAAAAATATTTACAAAAGTCAAGTTGGTAAAAGTCTATCACAAGTCAAACTTATGTAACTTACAAGTTACCAACCAAATCCTCACTAACTTCTATCACCATAAAGTAAATAGTTGACTAGTGATGTGATTAGGTGGGCCCCACTTTAAATTCAAAATTCGAGTGGGCTCGCTAAACACATTTCGGGCTCGATTTCGTTAATTCTGAATTAATGAATTTTCCGTTACGACTTAATTAAATCAAATTTAATTAAATAATAATGCCTCGCAAAATTATTACGAAAGTCGCTCGTGAATTAATTCTAATTTTAATTCTGCGTTGAAATCTAATTTCAATTAATATATTGAATATATTATTTAATCGATTAATTCCAAATAAATCGTTCTCTCTCTTATATTTGAATTTTATCCTAGATAAATTCTTGCCGTAATTAATCCCAGATTAATTTTTTCTCTTATAATTAATCCCAGATTAATTTTGTTCGAGTCAAACGTCATATGTGAATCTTCGGGAAGCGACCCATGATATCCATGGATATGTTGGCAGTAAATCCAGTCATCGGACTATCCGAATTTGTGCGCACCTAGTACCACGTTCTTACCGATTTACAAGACATGGTTGGCTTCTAGCAAATCACCGTGCGTACCCAATTCTCCAGAAATATTCTCTTAAGGAATACATAATCTATATCAGGCGTAGTATACTAAGTATTGCGTATTACGATCCAGTATCGGATGTCACATGCTAGGCCTGGGGCTGGAGTTATGTCTGCCCCGTACGAAGCATATATCGGATCATTAGCAACTAGTCTCTTTAATCGGATAATCATGACCTTGTCATATTATCCCGATAGTTGCAACATAATAGAGTACCAGTTCTGTATCCCTGCGTGATCATCATCTCCATATGACTGAAGTGATATTTCCATCTTGACATCACACCCAATACACTACGATTCTCAATAAACCATATGACTGAAGTTCTGTCTCTTTAATCGGATAATCATGACCTTGTCATATTATCCCGATAGTTGCAATATAATAGAGTACCAGTTCTGTATCCATGCGTGATCATCATCTCCATAT
>SKCR01046599.1:0-41546 GCA_019454045.1 Zanthoxylum bungeanum
AATATGATTTCGTTCAAAACAAGGATGATCCTTGTGTATATAAGAAGGTTAGTGGGAGCGCACTGACATTCATTGTCATTTACGTTGATGATGTATTTCTTATTGGCAATGACATTCCCATGTTAACATCGGTGAAAGCTTGGCTTTCATTAAAATTCTCCTTGAAGGATTTGAGAGAAGCAACCTTTATTTTGGGAATAAAGATCTAACGGGATAGATCTAGAAAGCTGCTTGGACTCTCCTAGAGCACGTACATTGACAAAGTGTTGAAGAGATTCAACTTGATCAGTCCAAGAGGGGACTGTTGCTAGTGTCACATGTCGTCACTCATTCTAAGGACATGTGTCCTAAAACTCAAGATGAGAGAGACAACATGAGTCGGATCCCATTCGCCTCGGCAGTCAGATCGATCATGTATGCCATGATATGTACACGACCTGATGTCTCGTATACTTTAAGCATGTGTAGTCACTATTAGGCCGATCCAGGTGATGGTCACTGGATGGCAGTTAAGAATATCCTAAAGTATCTTAGACGAACTAATGATGCTTTCTTAATCTATGGAGATGGAGAACTTTAGTAATTGGGTATACCGATGCAAGTTTCCAAACCGATAAAGACGACTGCAAGTCGCAATCCGGGTACATATTTTGTTTGAATAATGGAGCAGTGAGCTGGAAATCTTCCAAGCAAGAGACTATTACCGATTCAACAACAGAAGCAGAGTACATTGCTGCAGCTGAAGCAGCAAAAGAGGCAGTTTGGATCCGTAAATTTCTAATTGGATTAGGAGTAGTTCTGTTAGCAGTTGAGCCCGTTCCATTGTATTGTGACAATAACGGGGCTATATCACAGGCTAAGGAACCGCGGTCTCATCAACGATCCAAACATGTTCTTCGACGTTTCTATATGATTCATGAGATAATACTTCGTGGCGATGTGAAGATCGAGAAGGTCACATCAGAGGACAACAAAGCAGATCCGCTGACGAAAGCTATGCCTCAGCAAAAGTTTGAGCGACATGTACATAGTTCAGGTGTTAGATGCTTGAGTGACTGGCTATAGGCCAAGTGGGAGATGTTGGACAATTATGACCCTAGTGTCCCTATTTGTAAAAGACATTGTGGTTTTTGTACAAATTAACTATGTGACCATGGAAATTTCATTTTATCATTTTGTAATTTGATTACTTAATATATAAATGATAAAAGTCCTTATGATTAGTTCCAGATTATTAGATATGAGACAATATCAATCCATAAAGGTTTAATCATTAAATATCCCTAGCCGTAGTATTATCGAGACTGGACACGATAATACGGAATAGACTAGTATTGCACTTATGCGTGTTATAAAAGCGTAACAACATAGTTCTCATATATTTAGTATTGGATATTTATGCAAGTGTGATAAGAGGTTTTGTGTTACCGATGGTACGGAAATAGCTTCACTCTGGATAGACCCCGCAGAATCCCATTGGTAGTATGACTATGTGTCTATGGGAATCCGCATCAGGGTAGGTGTATTTGGTCTTAACCTGAGACTTGCATCGCTAGTACTTACGACAATCAATCGCTTTGGTTTTGGTAGTCCAGGACTTTAACAGGTTCTGTGTACGCCTCTTCTGGGTTTATGAGAATCGTATTGTATTGGATGTGATGTCAAGACGGAAGTATCACTTCAGTCATATGGAGATGATGATCACGCAGGGATACAGAACTGGTACTCTAATGGATTGCAACCATCGGGATAATATGACAAGGTCATTATTAACCGATTAAAGAGACTAGTTGCTTGTGATCCGATATATGCTTCGTACGGGGTAGACACTATTCCAGCCCCAGGCCTTGCATGTGACATCCGATACTAGATCGCTATACGCAATACTACGTATACTACACCTAAGAAAGATTATAGATTCCTTTAAGAATATTTCTGGAGAATTGGGTAGGCACAGTGCTTTGCTAGAAGCCAACCATGTCTCGTAAATCGGTAAAAATTTGGTACGAGGTACTTCGTGTTCGGATAGTCGACGACCGGATTTACTGCCAATATATCCAAGGATCTCATGGTCGCTTCCCGAAGATTCACCGATGGCGTATGATTCGAACATAATTAATCTAGGATTAATTACGGAGAGATTTTATCTAGGATAAAATACCATTTGAAGAGAGAACGATTAATTTAGAATTAATCGATAAAATAATATATTTGATATATTAAATTAAATTAGATTTCATAACGCAATTAAAATAGATTTTAATTCGGGCGAACAAATGAATTTAAAATTAATTCGCGAGCGAAGTGAATAGTAATTTTGCTAGGCATAATTATTTAATTAAATTTGATTTAATTACGTCGCAACGGAAAATTCGTTAATTCGGAATTAGCGAACCCGTCCCAGGAGTGTTTGCAGGCCCACTCGGATTTTGAATCAAGTGGGACCCACATGTCACATCACAAGTCACATCACTTGTCACTTTAGTTAACTTTAAGGTGATGGGTTTTGGTGGGTTGTTGAAGATTGCTTGTAATTCACACATAGTGATAAGTTGAAAGACATATACCAAATGTTTGATATATCTTGAATTTGATTTTTGTAATCATTTACACAAGTCAACAAAAATCTTCATCACTCCTTCTCTCTAACTCATGGCTTTGAGCAAGATTTTTCCTCTCCTATTTTTTCTTCTTTGGCCGAAAATAACAAGGAAGAAACATGGTGATTTTGTTGCAAAATCTCAATTGCTAGCACATCAAAGAATCATCTAAGGTGATAGGGAAACCTATCATTGAGCTTGGAATCAACATCAAAGCTTGAGCTTGGATTTCAAATTGAAGAGGAGTTCTTGGAGACTTTCAAGTGGCCAAAAGTTTTGTGATCAGCACCTCCAAAATCCGTTCAATGTAAGTGTGTTTCCGCCATACTTCATTAAGTATCACATTTTTTTCATTGCTTAAATGATCTTGGGACACTTTAGAAACCCAACACTTGTTAGCTGACCATTAATAAGATTGATCTGGTAAATTTAAAATCAACTTGGAAAAGAGATTTTAGGTTTCAGCTTTAGACTCAATAGCTCACAATCTCCCTTAAGGATAGATAACCCTTAATAGATTTCCTTACATGATAAGAGTATTCCTGTCGGGAGGGGGTAGCCATAATTGGAACTTGAACCTAATGAATTCAGGTAACTTGGTTAACATATGAATATGATTAATTGGGTTATACTGGGTATTTTTATCTGACCATCGGAAGAAGCTTTTGCATAAATTCGTGTTTCAGGTTAATAAACTGATATATTACACAAACGAGTGATAACCACTTCATTTTTAAAAGATATTGGAAAGATTTACAACCCTAGATAGTTTAATAATATTGAATCTTCCTTTGATCTACTTTCGCGCTATTTTATTTACTTGTTTTAGTTTAAAATTACAATCTAATCAAACAACTAATCTTTTAGATACTCGTAAATATTTGGCTTCTTAAATTAATAACTTATTAAGTCCTCGTGGGATCGATATATTTTATACTACTTGAGCGATACGTGCGCTTGCGTAATGTGAGTGATTTCACCCGATCAAGTTTTTGGCGCCGTTGTCGGGGACTATTAGTTTTGGGGTTAGATACGTTACTTGTATCTAATTTCTTTTTACTTATTATTTCTATTTTCTTTTGTTTCAGGTTCTCAGACACTACATGAGAAGAACCAGAAGCTTTGAAATCCGTCCGTTTGACCCATAAATTGAAATAACCATCAGACAGTTGAGAAGGGAAAGGCGAAAAGGCCAAGAAGCACTGATCAACATGGAACCCGAACCTTTGGAGGTTGTACCACCAATTCCCATTCGAGACAGAACTATTCCGGTGGTTGACGGCTTCATTTCATGTATTGTATTTCCTCCATTACCAGAAAATGTGTGTGACATCAAAACATGCATCCAGATGATATAACAGTCAGTTCAGTCTGGAGGGAATGCAACTAAAGATCCTAATGCCCACATCAGCAACTTCCTGGAAGTTTGCTGCACTTTCAATTACAACCGAGCAGCTGAAGAAGCAATGAGACTGTGTGTTTTCCCATAAACAACTTGGAACACTCTAGCCACCAAATTCCTTGCAAAGTACTTTCCCCCAGCCAGAACTGCAAAGCTGAGGAATGACATCACATCATTTGTGCAACATGACTCAGAATCCCTCTGCGAAGCTTGGGAAAGATACAAAGATTTGCTTAGAAAATGTCCTCACCATGAGATTGCAAAGTGGCTACAAGTCCAAACCTTATATAATGGACTTAATGGATTAATGAGAACCACAATTGATGTTGCTACTGGAGGAGTTTTAATGGCAAAATGAGAGGATCATGCCTGAGACCTAATTGAAGAAATGACCAACAACAGTTCCTTGTGGCCAACAGAAAGGAGCATGATCCAACAAATCACAGGAATCCACGAAGTTGGAGCCAACACAACAATGAATGCCAAGCTGGAACAGATAAGCAAATTCATGGAAACACTTAGCACGCAAGTTGTAAACATCACTGGAGCCATAAGTTCACCATATGGAGGAGCACCAGAGGCAAAACAATATGATGAAACAGTGAATTATGTCAACAATTTCAACATACATGGGAAGAATCCATATTCCAACACCTACAACCCAAGGTGGAGGAATCATCCAAATTTCACATGGAGTAACAATTCAGGGCAAAAGAACAATCCACCACCCGGATTCCAACAAAACAAAGGCCAGAAGTATGAAAAAGAACCAGAAATAAAAGAATGGATTGTAGAGATGTTCAAAAAGTAACAAGAAACTTACGATGCTATGTTTCAAAGCCAATATGATTCTATAAAGGCACTGGAAAATCAAATAGGTTTAGATTTTGATCATTTTAGTCCTAATTTGTCAAATACAAATTTAAGTGATTTCAAATCACCACCCAAAATGATTTATACATGTCACATACATCAAAATACAACTCACAATAAAAATCCCATAATTTCTTCAAATTGCCGAAACCACCCAACCTTTTCAACTTTGATCATTTTGATCCATTTTTGTCAAAAAAATCTTAAATGATTTCCAATCAATTCTAAAATGATTTTTATATCTTATATAATCAAAATACAACACATATATGAAAAGCCATAATTTTAGTTTAGGTTAAAACCCAAATTTTTTTCAATTAATCAAATTACCCAAAATTAACACAATCCAACACTTTAATCTAATCTCTACAACACAAGCAAGTACTTTGAAACAACTAAATAAAAATTATAGGTCATCATTGAGTGACCTAATATCTCTAGAATAGCAACAAGATCATCTAATGATCAAAAGTGTTATTATTAACCATTAATAAGCATACTTTGTTAACATACATGCATACATCTTTCACTCATGCTTCCAACCATTTTATTACAAAACTAAAAGAGTAGAGAAACAACCAAGCATCACATGTTGTAGCTAAGAATCCTAGAAATAGTTTTTCTAGTTGGAGAAAAATAGAAAAGACTTACAAATCTGGAAGTTTTCTTCAATTTCTCTCTTTATTCTTCACTTTTCTCTCAACTTTTCTTTTCTAACATTTAGAGGCTTATTAATTAAGTGAAGTAATTGAAAAATGAAACCCTTATATACAATTAGGGTTGGCAGAATTTTGCAAAGAAAAAAAGGAAAAGATATTTTCAATTTTTCAAAACAAAATAAAGAAGTCAAATCCAATTTTAACACCTTTATATTAAATATAAAAGTCAAACAATTACACTACAATCATTTCCTAACATTATCATAATGGTAGATATTTATATTTTAATTATTTTAATTATTTAACAATTAAATAATTAAATAATTACTTAAATATACATGTCTAAATATATGTATTATATTTACTTTAAATAATCCAAATACATATATTAATGATATATGTCAAATATCATAATTTGATAATTAATTAATGTGTATTTAATAAAATCATATATTAAATAGGAATACACATTAATTAGGAAATGACCGAAAGGCCCATATGCATGTATCTTTCGTTTATCCATTAAACAATTTGTATTGTAGTTGCCATAATGCTCTACGAGTATATTTCATTAGTGAGACTCTCTAGGTTCAGACATATCTGTCACGAAATCCAATTTATTGTCCATAATTTATCCACCCGTAAATTATAACGACCACAGATAAACTCATTGAACCATACAAGTCGAGGTCATTGCATACGTATAATCCCTCCATCACAGGTATTCAAATTTATCCAAGAGATACATAAATGAACGTAAAATCTCTATAGGTATAATACCGTCGATATTTCTATTAGCAATCTCTTAATATCACTTAGAACTCACTTCTACAGTGTACCACGGGCCCATAGATTTTACAGATTACTAATCCAATATTGAATACATATGCTCTGTACACAGAGTTGACGGATTCTATCTTGACACACACAGGATATGTCGATGACGTGACTGCCATCAAAGTATGGAAGATATCTCATATATCCGCAGTGGTATCTTAAGTCAAAGAATCATTATGCTACTCAACCCGAGAAGATTCTTATTGATGTTGGTGTACCACTGACCGGCGTAATCACACACGTATAACGCAAGCGCACGTATCGTTCAAGTAGTACAAAAAGTATCGATCTCACGAGGACTTAAAACCTTTTGTTATCAATTTATGAAGTTAAATATTTATAATTATCTAATGAATTGATTGTTTGATTGGGTGGTGACTTTAAATTAAAACAAGTAAATAAATTCCTTGAAAGTAAATTGAAGAAAATTCAAATTTATAAAACTATCCAGGGTTGTGAATCCTTCCAATATCTTTTTTAAAAGATGAAGTGGTTATTTTACGTTTGTGTAATATATTGGTTTATTAACCTGGAACACGAAATTATGTAAAAGCCTCTTTCGATGGTCAAATACAAATACCCAGTATAACCCAATTAATCATATTCCTATGTTAAGCAAGTTATCTGAATTCATTAAGATTAAGTTTCAATTATGGTTACCCCCGCCCAACAGGTATATTCCTATCATGTAAGGAAATCTATTAAAGGGTTATCTATCCTCAAGGAAGATCATGGGCTATTGAGTCTAAGGTCCTTAACCTAAAATCTCTTTTCCAAGATCATTTTAAGTTTACCAGTTCAATTTTATTAATAGCCAGTTAATAAAAAATATTAGGATTAAGGCTCAATAAATAAACCTTTAAATTACCCAAACTGTAATTTAACCCCTTATAAACTGGTGATATTGGATTTCATCACAACCCCAGATAACTAGCTTAGTTACGACACATATTTACGGGTAGTAAAAACTTAAATAAAATAAAAGACATAAATTACAATGCTGAAAAGTAAATTGCTGAAAAGTAAATGACGGAAAGTAAATGCTGAAAGTAAATTACTGAAAAGTAAATGCTGAAAATAAATTGCTGAAAAGTAAATAAAGTAAAAGTACAATAAAAGAAAATGCTGAGGTAAAAAGATTCACTTTTATTACTTCTATTTTAGATATCTCCCTTAATATAATATATTAACTTTGCATGATAATTACCAACCAGCCATATAGGCGGTATCAAGATTAAGTCAAATTAATAATTAATTACCAACCGACCAATTAGGCGGTATCCAGTTTAATCAGGTTAAAACCAATTTAAATAATTACCAACCGACCAATATGGCGGTATCCTCGTTAAGTCAGGTTTTAACTAGTTTATATATTATAATTAATGGAGATTAATCTAAATATTAGTAATAAAATATTTACCTTTTACCCCAGCAAAGGGGAGTTACCTCCTCATTACTGAAAAGTAAAAACTGAAAATTAAAGAAAGAAAAGTACTGTGCGTAAAAGTAAATTGCGGAAAGTAAAAACTGAAAAGTAAAGAAAAGAAAGTGCGAAAGCTGAAATTAATTACTGAAAGCTGTAAATAAACAAACAAGATACAATCTTCTTAGTATTCTTAAGGAATTCCTTAGAAGAAAGTATGAATTTACAAATGAAATGAATTGATATTTATAGGCAAAATTTTGCCTCCATCAAATCATCCACCAAATCCATTATTAATTGCTCCACTAATTGCTCCACCAAATCCATTATTAATTACACCACTAATTGCTTCACTAATTGCTATCATTTTTGGTGGGATTTGACTATTTTTATTTATTTATTTATTTATTTATTTACTTTGAAATAGACTTTAATAATTACGCATAACACACTTCTTGATGTCTCATCCATTTCGGTCATGAAATCTTCAGAATTAGAACTTATTTTGTTCTTCAAAGTTGTAGATCTTTGAGTCTTCTTTAATCTGGAACTTGAATCAGCTCAATCTGATATGGGAGTAAAACGTTATACCCAAAATACGATAGATGTATAAAATTGGAATTTCCAAAACTGCACTTCGTTAAAACACCCTTTCAAGTTTCCAATCTCCAAAATTAATATGTCAAGTCCAATATTTGCCCTTAATTGACCCGCATTTCATCCCAAATGATTTCATTGTGTCCCAATATTATTTTATCTGTAAAATAAACTAAAACATATCAAAACGTTCATCAAACCCGAGAAACTAAACAAAATATTGAGTAAAAGGGGCGGTAAATATTGATATATTTTCCACTCATCACACCCCCAAACCTAACATTTTGCTAGTCCTCGAGCAAAACAATAAAATAAAATAACATAAATAATTAAGCTAAGCCACTTTCGTAGGGATCACGATTGCATTTAGCGTATGCAACAAGCCTTTAAACCTCTAGGTGTCCCTAGTGGACGAGTTGTAGTCTCGTGAGGGTTTACATCAATGATACCCACAAATATTTTACAAAAGTAAAAAGATAGTAAAACTAATGCACATAAAAACAAAAAGACAAGAGAAAAGAGAATAAAGAAGTTAGTGACTAAACATGTGAAACTTCTACTCCAAGTTACTAGTTATTTTATTTCTTTCTGAATTACCGAATAAGTAAATTCTCCGATTATATTTACCATCCTTCATATACACATTCAACAAAATATTAATTAACTCATTTTTGCTCACACTAGTCACAAGTGAAATTGAGAAGTGAGTAATAATTTTGTCCTAAAGTTTTATCAGAATTCACATTTTTTTTAGCAATGGAATAATTTTTCTGATTTTTTTAAATTTATTTGCAATATCTTCCATCTACGTAGCGAGTTTTGGGTCAGTGACTCCCAAACCAGTTGGCTTTATGGCACTAGGTGTTAAGACACCCCTACAGACTTAATTACTCATACTTCAGATATATATATTTTTGGCAACATCTTCGATCCATGTAACGAGATTTTGGCCAGTGACTCCCAAACCAGTTGGTTTTAGGGCACTAGGTGTTAAGACACCCTCACAGACTTAATAACTCAGATCTCAGACGTTTTTTTTTTATACATTTTTTTTATCCCATCGCTTTTTTAGATGCTTCCTCCAATTAAACTAGAGCACTGAATATTACAAACTTTTCAATTATAGCTCATGTATGTATGTTACTATGTATGTTGATAATACCTGTCAACTGAACATATGAAGATTCATTTTAGTCAGTATTATAGAGAATTCACAAATTAAATTATTCAAAAGGAAATAAACAAAAATTAACTTGTTCCGAAATAGGTTGAGATACGTCTCAGGAGTGGAATTTCCTTACACAGCTATCTCTTACACCAATTTCACTCGATTAATCAAATTAAAAACATAAAAACATAAAATATTTTTGTGATTTTTGAAAATTTTTCAAATTTTTTTTTTGTCTTTTTCGAAAATTTTTGACTAAAAATAAAACAATAAGAACAAGATACAATTTAACTATTCTCCTCCCCCAAACCTAAATGAGACATTGTCCCCAATGTCTTAAACAGTAGAAGAAGAGTTTAGAAAACCGTACCTGGTTAGGTGAAATTCTACATCTAAGTAAAAAATTACAGGTTAAGATCCAGATTTATCCGACACCTCTTACCACGATCATCATCGGACTAGTTTATCTTGGAAAGAATTGGGTCAATTTGTGGTTCAAAGGCTAAGATTTGATCAATTAAATCTGGGGCAGTTCTGGCAGTAAAGATGAGTTCTTTTACTGGCTTTGACACAAATCTATTTCTCCGAGCATCATCAAGAAACACATAAAGAAAATCATAAAATCCATCAACATTGTACAGTCCAAGCGGTTTCTGGTGTATGTTCAAGTTTGCCCAAGATAGTACTGTAAAAATTTCCTCCATTGTGCCCAAGCCTCCTGGCAAAGCAATAAAAGCATCAGCACGGTTAATCATCTCTTCCAGTCGTTCAGACATACCTGGCACGATTAGTTCCTCGCCGTTTGATGATCCAATAAGATTCGCCTCCGCCAAGGGTTTTGGGATGATTCCCAAGACTTGACTGCCTCCATCATGTACAACCTTTGAAACGATCCCCATTAGTCCAAGATTGCCACCGCCATATACTAAGTGCATATTCCTTGTAGCAATGACTCGAACCAATTCATGTGCCGCTGTTACGTATTCTGATTTAACACCAACACTAGTACCACAAAACACACAAATGTTTACAACTCGTCTTTTTGAAGTGGCTTCCATATTTTTGTGTTTCCTTTTTCAGCTCTGGATGCCTTCAAGAGTGGAATGATGAGTTGAATTTATAGAACCTGAAAAGGGTGAGTAATAATAGCACAAGTATCTTCCAAAGGACGATTAGTGGAAAAATAGTAAATCATGAAAGGTAAAAAAGTAGCCTGGATTATGTCGGAGAAAATAACAAAACAAATCACAATTATTAAGAAAAGACAAAGAGATATAATATTTACAATAATGTAACGGCTTGAATGACGTCTATGCGTCAGGGACAAGCTTCCTATCCAATTTTCTTATAAATTGGCAAACAGGGTCTTTTAGAGTCAGATTCCCGAGACTTAACTGTTGTCTTTCTTTTTGAAATTGTGTATGTATTTTGAGAATGGCTATATGAACATATCCAATGGGATGCATCTCAAGAGTCGAAGATATATCATCTAAAGACTCCTTACTCAAGCCATCCCTAATGAATTTAATTTTATCTTCCGATTATCAGATACCATTCCTAAAGAACGACAATGAGTATTGCAATTCCAGCATGCACATTTGTAACAAACACCCATTTCCTTAGCTCTACGTTTCTTTGCATAGGTGCTTCTTCTAAAACCAGGCAAATAAGAATTATAATAATTAGAATACTCACCTGCTAATCAGACATATGCTTCGATTACCCAACGAATGTCATTAGGAATACCATGGATCTTCAGAAGTCTCATTAGTTCCATGCGAGCTTTGTAGACCTTTATCAGAGAATTTTGAGGGAGAGAAGGAAATTGGTTGTGAAGATTTGTGAGAGCTTCTTCCATCCTTAAATGCGTCTCAACTTGCAAAAACTAAACACACAAAAAATTAAAACACACCACATCACAAGATATACACAAATTGCTTGGGTTGCCTCCCGGCTAGCGCTAAGTTTAATGTCATCAGCTAGACATGATTTCCCGAACGTTAGGCTGGATCTGAAAGTGTGACACTTTCTTTTTGTCGCTAAAATGATTTTCCCCAGTAGTGCTTGACACAATGGCTGTTAACCTTGAATGTGTTGCTCGACTTGGGATTGTATATCTCAATAACTCCGTAGGGTAACACTTGCGTAATAAAAAATGGACCTGACTGTTTTGATTTCAGCTTTCCAAGAAAAAGTTTCAACCTTGAATCATACAACAACATTTGCTGCCCTGGTTCCAATTATTTGCGCACTATTTTTCGGTCATGCCATTTCTTGGTCTTCTCTTTGTACAGTTTGGCATTCTCATAAGCCTGTAGGCGAAATTCCTCCAACTCATTGAGTTGGTGAAGTCTTTTCTCTCCTGCAGCTTGTGGATCAAGATTCAACTTTTGCAGTGCCCAGTACGCCTTATGTTCAAGCTCAACTGGCAGATGGCACGCTTTTCCATACACCATTTTATATGGGGACATACCAATAGGTGTCTTGTAAGCTGTCCGATAAGCCCATAATGCATCATCTAGTTTTTCAGACCAGTCATTCCTTGTTGATCCAATGGTTCTTTCCAAGATTCATTTGATCTCCCTGTTTTAAACTTCCACTTGCCCATTTGCCTGTGGATGATAGGCTGTGGAAACCTTATTAGTAACTTCATATTTGGATAGGAGTGCATCAAAGTATCTATTGCATAAATGTGAGCCACCATCATTGATAATCGCCCGAGGTGTCCTGAAGCGAGTGAAAATATTATTTTTAAGGAATTTGATCACCACTTTTGAATCATTGGACGGCAGTGCAATCGCTTCAACCCATTTGGAGACGTAGTCTATTGCAACCAGTATGTACATGTTTCCAAATGATGGAGCAAATGGTCCCATAAAATCAATACCCCATACATCAAATATCTATACTTCCAGAATGTTTTGCAAAGGTCCTTCATTTCTTCTGGAAATATTTCCCGTTCTCTGGCACCTGTCATTTTGAAGAGCAAATAGATAAGAATCTTTAAAAAGAGTGGGCCAGAACAAACCTGATTATAGGACAGTGGCTGCAGTTTTATTCCCGCTGAAGTGTCCGCCATATGGTGATGAATGACAGTGTTGCAAAACACTGTTGACCTTCTCTTGTGGAACACATCGTCTCAGTAATTGATCATCACAACATTTGAACATATACGGCTCATCCCAGACATAGTGCTTGACTTCTTTGAAGAATTTCTTCCTTTGCTGAGTTGTCCATTCCAACGGCCATTTTCCAGAAACTATGTAGTTGACATAGTCAGCATACCAAGGGACTTCCTACTGTTTCATGGAAAATAGCTGTTCATCTGGAAAAGTTTCTTTGATTGTCAATTCTTTGCCAGCTGTTTCTCTATTCTCGAGCCTTGATAAATGATCTGCCACCTGGTTTTCTGTTCCTTTCCTGTCTCTGATCTCCACGTCAAATTCTTGCAGAAGAAGTATCCAATGGATCAATCTGGGTTTGGCATCTTTCTTCGCGATCAGGTATTTGATTGCTGAATGATCTGTGTAGACCACCACTTTGGGACCCATCAGATAAGAGCGAAATTTGTCACAAGCGAACACAACTGCAAGTAGCTCCTTTTCAGTGGTTGTGTAGTTGAGTTGAGCTTCATTCAGAGTTCTGCTGGAATATTGAATGGCATGGAAGATCTTTGCTTTGCGTTGTCCCAAAACTGCTCCTACAGCAAAATCACTAGCATCGCACATCACCTCAAATGGAAGGGTCCAGTCTGGTACTACAATGATAGGAGCAGAAATAAGCTTTTATTTCAGGATCTCAAAGGCTTCCTGGCATTCTTTGGTGAAGTTGAAAGGCATAAATTTCTCCAGAAGATTGCACATAGGTTTATCAATCTTGGAAAAGTCTTTGATAAATCTCTTGTAAAAACCTGCATGTCCACGAAAACTCCTAATCCCTTTTACAGATGTTGGTGCAGGTAATTTTTCAATTGTCTCGATCTTTGCTTTGTCTACCTCGATTCCCTTTTGTGAGATCCGATGTCCAAAAACAATGCCTTCCTGCACCATAAAATGACCTTTCTCCCAATTGAGTACCAAGTTTGTATCTTCGCACCTTTGTAACACATGTTCCAGATTTTACAAGCAGTGGTAAAAAGAATCTCCAAACACAGAGAAGTCATCCATAAAACCTCCATACTCTGTTCTAGCATGTCTAAGAAGATGGCCATCATGCAACGTTGAAATGTGGCAGGTGCATTACATAATCCAAATGGCATTCTGCGGAAAGCAAAAGTACCACATGGACATGTAAAAGTGGTTTTCTTCTGATCTTCTAGGGCGATGGCAATCTGATTGTACCCCGAATATTCATCCAGAAAGCAATAGTACTCATGTCCCGCCAGTCTGTCTAACATCTAATCAATGAATGGCAGCGGAAAATGGTATTTCCTTGTTGCTTTGTTCAGCTTTTGGTAGTCCATGCATACTCTCCATCCAGTCACCGTTCTTGTTGGAATCAGCTCGTTCTTTTCATTTGTGACAACAGTAATTCCTCCTTTTTTTGGTACACACTGCATAGGACTCACCAAACTACTATCTAAGATGGGGTAAATGATGCCAGCATATAACCATTTGATGATTTCTTTCTTCACGACTTCCTTTATAATTGGATTGAGCCTCCGTTGATGCTCCACTGTGGGTTTGTACTCAACGTTCATCAGAATCTTGTGCATGTAAAATGATGGACTAATGCCTCGAATGTCTGCTATAGTCCAGCCAATGGCTCTCTTGTGTTCTCGTAACACTCTCAACAACTTTTATTCCTGCTATAATATTAGAGAAGAAGAAATAATAACTAGGTAATTCAGAAGAGTTTCCAAGAAATGCATACCTGAGATAGCTCGGAAGTAACTTCAGCTCCAGCTGCGATGGTTCTTCAATTGAGGGCTTGATTCGATCTTTCTTCGGAAGTTCCAGACTTTCCACTGGTGGTGTCGATTTGAATTGGAATGGCTTGTCAAGATATTTGATACATTCCAGAATTTTGGCATCTAGCTCGCTGTCAATCATGTTGGTGATACAAGCTTCAAGTTTATCCGTGGGAATTGTATCAGTATCCTGAATGATACTATCAACAACATCAATTCTGAAACATTCTTCCTCATTTTCATCACTCGGGAATTTCATGGCTTTGAAAACATTAAAGGTAACTTCTTGGTCCTGCACTTTCATTGTTAGTTCTCATTTTTGCACATCAATCACAGTTCGACCTGTAGCCAAGAATGGTCTTCCAAGGATGATAGGAACATCTTTGTCTTATTCCATGTCAAGGATAATGAAATCTACTGGGAGAATGAGTTTGTCGACTTTGACCAGCACATCTTCAACGACACCTCTCGGAAATGCGAGCGTTCGATCAGCAAGTTACAAAGAGACTGAGGTAGGCATTGCTTCTCCGATTTGTAGTTTCTTGTAAATAGAAAAAGGTATCAAGTTAACACTTGCACCTAAATCGCACAAAGCCTTACCGAAGTTATGTTCTCCTATGGTGCAAGGAACAATGAAACTGCCAGGATCTTTCAACTTTGGGGGAAGCTTCCTCTGAATGATGGCGCTGCATTCTTCTGATAATGCTACTGTCTCGTAATCTCCCAATCTCCATTTTCGTGAAAAAATGTCTTTCATGAATTTGACATAGCTGGGTATTTGTTCCAACGCTTCTGTAAATGGAATGTTGATATGCAACTTTTTGAAGATCTCCAGGAATCGAGAAAACTGCTTATCCAATTTGTTTTTCTGGAGTCGTTGAGGAAAAGGTGGAGGTAAAGTGATTCTTTCTTGATCTTTTTCATTTGCTTCTTTTTCCTCCATCTGTGGAACTGCATCTTTTGGAACTTCTTCAATGGTTGCCTTGATTCCAACATCTTTGTTTATTTTAGTACCACTTTTCAAAGCAATGGCTTGACATTGCTCATTCCCTCGGTAAATTTATCAATATTTACCGCCCCCTTTACATAATATTTTGTTTAGTTTCTCGGGTTTGATGAACGTTTTGATATGTTTTAGTTTATTTTACAGATAAAATAATATTGGGACTCAATGAAATCATTTAGGATGAAATGTGGGTCACATAAAGGCAAATATTAGACTTGACATATTAATTTTGGATATTGGAAACTTGAAAGTGCGTTCAGTTTTGGAAATTCCAATTTTGCGCATCTGTCGTATTTTGGGCATAACGTTTTACCTCGATATCGGATTAAGCTGATTCAAGTTCCTGATTAAAGAAGACTCAATTATCCACAACTTTGAAGAACAAAAACATTTCGAATTCTGAAGATATAATGACCGCAATTGATGAAACATCTGGAAGTGTGTTATGTGGAATTATTAAAGTCATTTTCAAAGCAAATAAATAAATAAATAAATAAAAAATGAAAATAGTCAAACTCCCACTAAACATGATAGCAATTAGTTGAGCAATTAGTGGAGCAAATAATAATTGATTTGGTGGAGGTAAAATTTTGCCTATAAATACCAAGCCATTTCATTTGTAAATTCATACTTTCTTCTAAGAAATTCCTTAAGAATACTAAGAAAATTGTATCTTGTTTGTTTATTTACAGCTTTCAGTAATTAATTTCCGCTTTCGCACTTTTTTTTCTTTACTTTTCAGTTTTTACTTTCCGCAATTTACTTATACGCACAATACTTTTCTTTCTTTAATTTTCAGTTTTTACTTTTCAGTAATGAGGAGGTAACTCCCATTTGCTGGGGTAAAAGGTAAAATTTTTATTACTAATATTTAGATTAATCTCCCGTAATTATAATATATAAACTAGTTAAAACCCGACTTAACGAGGATATCACCATATTGGTCGGTTGGTAATTATTTAAATTGGTTTTAACCTGATTAAACTGGATACCGCCTGATTGGTCGGTTGGTAATTAATTATTAATTTGACTTAATCTGGATACCACCGATATGGTTGGTTGGTAATTATCATGCAAAGTTAATATATTATATTAATGGAGATATCTAAAATAGAAGTAATAAAAGTGGATCCTTTTACCTCAACATTTTCTTTTATTGTACTTTTACTTTATTTACTTTTCAGCAATTTACTTTCAGCATTTACTTTTCAGCAATTTACTTTCATCAGCATTTACTTTTCAGTAATTTACTTTCAGCATTTACTTTCAGCATTTAATTTTCAGTATTTAATTTCAGCATTTACTTTTCGTCATTTACTTTTCAGCAATTTACTTTTCAGTATTTTACTTTATGTCTTTTATTTTATTTAAGTTTTTACTACCCGTAAATATGTGTCGTACCTAAGCCAGTTATCTGGGGTTGTGATGAAGTCCAATATCACCAGTTTATAATGGGTTAAATTACGGTTTGGGTAATATAAAGGTTTATTTATTGAGCCTTAGTCTTAATGCATCTTGTTAACTGGACATTAATAAGATTGATTCGGTAAACTTAAAATGAACTTGGAAAATGGATTTTAGGTTTAAGACCTTAGACTTAATAGCCCACGATGTTCCTTGAGGATAGATAACCCTTTAATAGATTTCCTTACATGATATGAATATACCTGTCGGGCGGGGGTAGCCATAATTGGAACTTAATCTTAATAAATTCAGATAACTTGGTTAACATAGGAATATGATTAATTGGGTTATACTGGGTATTTTTATTTGACCATCGGAAGAGGCTTTTACATAATTTCGTGTTCCAGGTTAATAAACCAATATATTACACAAACGTAAATTAACCACTTCATTTTTAAAAAAGATATTGGAAGGATTCACAACCCTGGATAGTTTTATAAATTTGAATTTTCTTCAATCTACTTTCAAGAAATTTATTTACTTGTTTAAATTTTAAAGTCACTACCCAATCAAACAATCAATCCATTAGATACTTGTAAACATTTAACTTCATAAATTGATAACAAAAGGTTTTAAGTCATCGTGGGATCGATACTTTTTATACTACTTGAATGATACGTGCGCTTGCATTATACGCGTGTGATTACGCCGGTCAGGTTTTTGTCGCCGTTGCCTGGGACTTATTTATCTTTCGCTATTAATTTTTAGATTAGATACCTTTACTTGTATCTAATTTTCCTTTTACTTATTATTTTTGTTTTATTATGTTTCAGGTTCTCAGACACTACATAAGACAAACCAGAAGCTTTGAACTCCGACCGCTTGACCAAGAGATTGAAAGAACCATCAGACAGTTGAGAAGGGAAAGGTGAGAAGGCCAAGAATCAATCATTAACATGGAACCTGAACCTTTGAACGTTGCACCACCAATTCCCATTCGAGACAGAACCATTCCGGTGGTTGACAGACTCATTTCTTGTATTGTACTTCCTCCCTTACCAGAAAATGCGGGTAACATCAAAATATGCATCCAGATGATTCAACAGTCAGTACAGTTTGGGGGAAATGCAACTGATGATCCTAATGCCCACATCAGAAACTTCCTGGAAGTTTGCGGTACTTTAAATTACAACCGAGCAGCTGAAGAAGCAATGAGACTGCGTGTTTTTCCATATTCCCTGAAAGGCAGAGCTAAAGCTTGGCTACATTCGTTACCAGCAGGTTCCATCACAACTTGGAACACTCTAGCCACTAAATTCCTTAGCTTCTTTTTCCTCCATCTGTGGAACTGCATCTTTTGAAACTTCTTCAATGGTTGCCTTGATTCTAACATCTTTGTTGATTTCAGTACCGCTTTTCAAAGTAATGGCTTGACATTGCTCATTCCCTCGGTTCTTTGTATTTGGTTCTGTGTCGTTGGGAAGATTTTATGGGGTCTGTAACTCTGAGCATTGGCCAGTTTTCTCATTTGATTTTCCAGTGCTTTAATAGAGGCTGAATGGCTTTGATTCAATGCTACTTGATTTTGAACCATAGTTGCTAAAGCATCGTATTTTGCTTCTTACTTCTTCAATTGGGCCAGCACTTCTGTTATTCCTGGTTCTTTTTCATGCTCCTGGCTTTTATTTGGTTGTTGGAATCCAGGTGTTGGGTAGTTCTTTTGCCCTGAATTGTTGCTCCATGCGAAATTGGGGTGATTCCTCCACCCTGGGTTATAGGTGTTGGAATATGGATTGTTCCCCTGTCTGTTGAAATTGTTGACGTAGTTCACCGTTTCTTTATGTTGAATTGGTTCTGGTGCTCCTCCATATGGTGAACTTGTGGTTCCAACGATGTTCACAACTTGCGTGCTAAGTGTTTCTAGACATTTGCATATCTGATCCAGCCTGGTATTCACTGTTTTTTTTTGCTCCAACTTCATAAATTCCTGCAATTCTTTGAATCATGCTCCTGTCTGTTAGCTATAATGAATTGTTGTTAGCCATTTCCTTGATTAAGTCCCAGGCTTGATCTTATTCTTTTGCCATTAAAGCTCCTCCAGTAGCAGCATCAATTGTGGTTCTCACTAGTCCAGAAAGTCCATTGTAGAAGGTTTGGACTTGTAGCCACTTTGCGATCTCATGATGAGGACATTTTCAGAGTAAATCTTTGAATCTTTCCCAAGCTTCGCAAAGGGATTCTGAATCTTGTTGCACGAAGGATGTGATGTCATTCCTCAACTTTGCAGTTCTGGCTGGTGGAAAGTACTTTGCAAGGAATTTGGTGGCTGATTTGATGGAGGTAAAATTTTGCCTATAAAAACCAAGCCATTTCATTTGTAAATTCATACTTTCTTCTAAGGAATTCCTTAAGAATACTAAGAATATTGTATCTTGTTTGTTTATTTACAGCTTTCAGTAATTAATTTTCATTTTTGCACTTTCTTTTCTTTACTTTTCAGTTTTTACTTTCCGTAATTTACTTTTACGCACAATACTTTTCATTCTTTAATTTTCAGTTTTTACTTTTCAGTAATGAGGAGGTAACTCCCCTTTGCTGGGGTAAAAGGTAAAACTTTTATTACTAATATTTAGATTAATCTCCCTTAATTATAATATATAAACTAGTTAAAACCTGACTTAACGAGGATACCGCCATATTGGTCGGTTTGTAATTATTTAAATTGGTTTTAACCTGATTAAACTAGATACCGCCTGATTGGTCGGTTGGTAATTAATTATTAATTTGACTTAACCTGGATACCGCCTATATGGCTGGTTGGTAATTATCATGCAAAGTTAATATATTATATTAAGGGAGATATCTAAAATAGAAGTAATACAAGTGGATCATTTTACCTCAGCATTTTCTTTTATTGTACTTTTACTTTATTTACTTTTCAGCAATTTACTTTCAGCATTTAATTTTCAGCATTTAATTTTCAGTATTTAATATCAGCATTTACTTTCCGTCATTTACTTTTCAGCAATTTACTTTTCAGCATTTTACTTTATGTCTTTTATTTTATTTAAGTTTTTACTACCCATAAATATGTGTCGTAACTAAGCCAGTTATCTGGGGTTGTGATGAAGTCCAATATCACCGGTTTATAAGGGGTTAAATTACGGTTTGGGTAATATAAAGGTTTATTTATTGAGCCTTAGTCTTAATGCATCTTGTTAACTGGCCGTTAATAAGATTGATTCGGTAAACTTAAAATGAACTTGGAAAATTGATTTTAGGTTTAAGACCTTAGACTTAATATCCCACGATCTTCCTTGCGGATAGATAACCCTTTAATAGATTTCATTACAGGATATGAATATACCTGTCGGGTGGGGGTAGCCTTAATTGGAACTTAATCTTAATAATTCAGATAACTTGGTTAACATAGGAATATGATTAATTGGGTTATACTGAGTATTTGTAATTGACCATCGGAAGAGGCTTTTACATAATTTTGTGTTCCATATTAATAAACTAATATATTACACAAACATAAAATAACCACTTCATCTTTTAAAAAAGATATTGGAAGGATTCACAACCCTGGATAGTTTTATAAATTTGAATTTTCTTCAATTTACTTTCAAGAAATTTATTTACTTGTTTTAATTTTAAAGTCACCACCCAATCAAACAATCAATCCATTAGATACTTGTAAACATTTAACTTCATAAATTGATAACAAAAGGTTTTAAGCCCTCGTGGGATCGACACTTTTTATACTACTTGAACGATACGTGCGCTTGCGTTATACGCGTGTGATTACGCCGGTCAAGTTTTTTGGTGTTGAGAGTGGAATTTCCTTAAACAACTATCTCTTACACCAATTTCACACCCAATTAATCAAATTAAAAAAATAAAAACTTAAAATATTTTTGTGATTTTTGAAAATTTTTCAATTTTTTTGTATTTTTCGAAAAATTTTAGATTAAAAATAAAACAATAAAAACAAGATACAATTTATACGCATAATCACACGCGTATAACGTAAGCGCACGTATCGTTCACGTAGTATAAAAAGTATCGATCCCACGAGGACTTAAAACCTTTTGTTATCAATTTATGAAGTTAAATATTACAAGTATCTAATGGATTTGGTTCTGTGTTGTTGGGAAGATTTCCTGGCGGTCTGTAACTCTGAGCATTGGCCAGTTGTCCCATTTGATTTTCCAGTGCTTTAATAGAGGTTGAATGGTTTTGATTCAATGCTACTTGATTTTGAACCATAGCTACTAAAGCATCGTATTTTGCTTCTTGCTTCTTCAACTGGGCCAGCACTTCTGTTATTTCTGGTTCTTTTTCATGCTACGGGCTATTTATTTGGTTGTTGGAATCCAGGTGGTGGGTAGTTCTTTTGCCCTGAATTGTTGCTCCATGCGAAATTGGGGTGATTCCTCCACTCTGGGTTATAGGTGTTGGAATATGGATTGTCCCCATGTCTGTTGAAATTGTTGACATAGTTCATTGTCTTTTCTTGTTGGTTGTAAGATTCTGACTCAGGTACTCTTCCAAATGGTGAACTTGTGGATCCACCATTAACTTTCATGTTAAGAGTTTCCAGATTTTTGCAAATCACATCCAGCTTGGAATTCAGTGCTATGTTGGCTCCAACTTCATAAATTCTTGCAATTCTTTGGATCATGCTCCTTTCTGTTGGCCATAAAGAATTGTTGTTGGCCATTTATTCAATTAAATCCTAGGCCTGATCTTCTCCTTTTACCATCAAAGCTCCTCCAGCAACATCATCAATTGTGGTTCTCATTATTCTAGAAAGTCCATTGTAGAAGGTTTGGACTTGTAGCCACTTTGCGATCTTATGATGAAGACATTTCCGGAGTAAATCTTTGAATCTTTCCCAAACTTCGCAAAGGGATTCTGAATCTTGTTGCACGAAGGATGTGATGTCATTCCTCAACTTTACAGTTCTAGCTGGTGGAAAGTAATTTGCAAGGAATTTGGTGGCTAGAGTGTTCCAAGTTGTGATGGAACCTGCTGGTAATGAATGTAGCCAAGCTTTAGCTCTGTCTATCAGGGAATATGGAAAAACCCATAGTCTCATTGCTTCTTCAGCTGTTCGGTTGTAATTCATAGTACTGTAAACTTCCAGGAAGTTGCTGATGTGGGCATTAGGATCTTCAGTTTCATTTCCCCCAAAGTGTACTGACTGCTGAATCATCTGGATGCATGTTTTGATGTCACCCGCATTTGCTAGTAAGGGAGGAAGTACAATACAAGAATTGAGTCCGTCAACCACCGGAATGGTTATGTCTCGAATGGGAATTGGTGGTACAACGTTCAAAGGTTCAGGTTCCATGTTAATGATTGCTTCTTGCCCTTCTCGCCTTTCCCTTCTCAACTGTCTGATGGTTCTTTCAATCTCTGGGTCAAGCGGTCGAAGTTCAAAGCTTCTGGTTCGTCTCATGTAGTGTCTGAGAACCTGAAACACAATAAAACAAAAAATAAGTAAAAAAGAATTAGATACAAGTAAATATATATAACCACAAAATTAATAGTGAAAGATAAATAAGTCCCCGACAACAAAGCTAAAAACTTGACCGGTGTAATCACACGCGTATAACACAAGCGCACGTATCGTTCAAGTAGTATAAAAAGTATCGATCCCACGAGGACTTAAAACCTTTTGTTATCAATTTATAAAGTTAAATGTTTACAAGTATCTAATGGATTGATTGTTTGATTGGGTGGTGACTTTAAAATTAAAACAAGTACATAAATTTCTTGAAAGTAGATTGAAGAAAATTCAAATTTATAAGACTACCCAGGGTTGTGAATCCTTCTAATATATTTTTTAAAAGATGAAGTGGTTATTTTACGTTTGTGTATATATTGGTTTATTAACCTGGAAGACGAAATTATGTAAAAGCCTCTTCCGATGGTCAAATACAAATACCCAGTATAACCCAATTAATCATATTCCTATGTTAACCAAGTTATCTGAATTCATTAAGATTAAGTTTCAATTATGGTTACCCCCGCCCAACAGGTATATTCCTATCCTGTAAGGAAATCCATTAAATGGTTATCTATCCTCAAGGAAGATCGTGGGCTATTGAGTCTAAGGTCTTTAACCTAAAATCTCTTTTCCAAGTTCATTTTAAGTTTACCAGTTCAATTTTATTAATGGCCAGTTAATAAAAAGTATTAGGATTAAGGCTCAATAAATAAACCTTTATATTACCCAAACTGTAATTTAACCCCTTATAAACCGGTGATATTGGATTTCATCACAACCCCAAATAAGTGGCTTAGTTACGACACATATTTACGGGTAGTAAAAACTTAAATAAAATAAAAGACATAAAGTAAAATGCTGAAAAGTAAATTGCTGAAAAGTAAATGCTGAAAGTAAATTACTGAAAAGTAAATAAAATAAAAGTACAATAAAAGAAAATGCTGAGGTAAAAGGATTCATTTTTATAACTTCTATTTTAGATATCTCCCTTAATATAATATATTAACTTTGCATGATAATTACCAACCAGCCATATAGGCGGTATCCAGATTAAGTCAAATTAATAATTAATTACCAACTACCAATCAGGTGGTATCCAGTTTAGTCAGGTTAAAACCAATTTAATAATTACCAACCGACCAATATGGCGGTATCCTCGTTAAGTCAGGTTTTAACTAGTTTAATATTATAATTAAGGGAGATTAATCTAAATATTAGTAATAAAAGTTTTACCTTTTACCCAATCTAAATATTAGTAATAAAAGTTTTACCTTTTACCCCATCAAAGGGGAGTTACCTCATCATTACTGAAAAGTAATAATTGAAAATTAAAGAAAGAAAAGTACTGTGCGTAAAAGTAAATTACGGAAAGTAAAAACTGAAAAGTAAAGAAAAGAAAGTGCGAAAGCTGAAATTAATTACTGAAAGCTATAAATAAACAAACAAGATACAATCTTCTTAGTATTCTTAAGGAATCCCTTAGAAGAAAGTATGAATTTACAAATGAAATGGCTTGGTATTTATCGGCAAAATTTTACCTCTATCAAATCATCCACCAAATCCATTATTAATTGCTCCACTAATTGCTCCACCAAATTCATTATTAATTACTCCACTAATTTCTCCAATAATTTCTATCATGTTTGGTGGGAGTTTGACTATTTTTTTTTTTATTTTTTTTATTTTTTTTTGCTTTGAAAAAGACTTTAATAATTACGCATAACACACTTCTGGATTTTTCATCAATTTCGGTCATGAAATCTTCAGAGTTAGAAATTAGTTTGTTCTTAAAAGTTGTAGAGCTTTGAGTCTTCGGTAATCTGGAACTTGAATCAGCTCAATCCGATATTGGAGTAAAACGTTATGCCCAAAATACGACAGATGCGCAAAATTGGAATTTCCAAAACTGCACTTCGTTAAAACACCATTTCAAGTTTCCAATCTCCAAAATTAATATGTCAAGTCCAATATTTTCCCTTATTTGACCCACATTTGATCATAAATGATTTCATTGAGT
This sequence comes from Zanthoxylum bungeanum, assembly GCA_019454045.1. Classification (NCBI taxonomy): domain Eukaryota; kingdom Viridiplantae; phylum Streptophyta; class Magnoliopsida; order Sapindales; family Rutaceae; genus Zanthoxylum; species Zanthoxylum bungeanum. Next base: position 24,414 of record SKCR01046599.1, read on the forward strand.
CCCAATATTATTTTATCTGCAAAATAAACTAAAATAATCAAAACGTTCATCAAACCCGAGAAACTAAATAAAATATTAAGTAAAAGGGGCGGTAAATATTAATATATTTTCCGCTCATCAACCATTTATTAAGAATTTTCAGTGAGTCGTTCAATGTTTATCCGATATAAACACATACATGTCTGTATGAGTCTCCGAGACTCATGGTTCATTGAGAATCTACCATTGAAATCCAAGATTCCAATATACGACATGTACCGATCTCAGCAAGTTTACTTACTGACCAAGTAATGTATATCTTGACTAGGAACTGTTAAAGAAATGATACTGTTATGATACAACTCAATGTCAGTTGTGACGCTTTTGCAAATGAATGATAACTAATCATTCTAAGGTCATTTACATCTCCACTATATATAAAAAGAGATATTATATTATAAGAAATGCTTATTTTATTCATAATAAAAATTTACAAAATATTTACAGGGAAATACATAAGAAATTGGTGCTCCGAGCACCAATGCCAATAATTATTACCTAGTTAATTTACTTCATGAATTAAATATACCAAAACATATAAAACCAACAATATAGGTGATGATAATATTTATCTATAACAAGGTCACTTAGGTGCTCAATTATGCCAAATATAAACAACCAGCCATAAAGACGGTAACAAAGTTTGTCAATAATTAATCCAGATTTAAACTATTCTCTCATATAATATGGGGTAAAATATTAATTATGCCAACCAAGATGAGATTGTCTATAGCTAATCAAGACACCCAAAAAAATAAAAGTAGATTTAATATTAATCTTCAGATTACAATTCATATATTATAATATAAGTAAGATTAATTTAAATTCTCATATTAAGAGTATTACCCTTTACCTCAGCAGATAGAATTAGCTACTCATGTTTTGAATAAAAACATACATAATTTTATTATTGAAAGAAAAAAATTACCATAAAGCTTGAAAAATAAAACACACAAGAGTTGAAACACCAAAAATTCTCAGATAGAGAAGTATGGAGCGGTCTGAAGAATGAGGTGCTGAGCATCCTCTATTTATAGAGGATGTCGAGCACCTCTGCAAATTATTTGCTTCCATACATTTTGTTTGTTTTCATTTTATATGCATGCATTTTGTTTATTTGCTTTGTCATTGCATGTAAATTATTTGCATGCTTTGACAAATTATTCACTTTCCACCGAAAGATGGAGGCAAATTATTATTATTTTTTAATATTTTTTATTTTCTAATAATTAAAATTACATGCAACACACATTAGTGTTTTCACCAATTTCGACCTTGAAAAACTCATAACTAGATAATCTTATAAAGAGAAAAATTGTAGATATTGGAGGCTTCTTTCATCTGGAACTAGAATCGCCTTAATCTGATATCGGAGTAAATGGTTTGGCCAAAAATAAAAAATTACATAAAGTTGGAATTTCGACATTGTACACTATTAGAACACCCTTTCAAGTTTTTGCCCTCCAAAATCCAAATGTCACTTCCATTTTTTTAGTTATGCATCCAAAGTATTATTTCACCTACATGAGGAATACAAATCATAATAAAATATATAAAAGATATATTTAATTATTATTCAAAAATGTGCTAAACTAAGGGGATTGATGAACTAAAAGTGAAAAATGATTACTTCTTATTTATTAAATGTACACTTTTTAGTGTTTATCACACCCCAACCAACTTATTACTAGTTCTAGTAATTTAAGCTAAAACAAAAAATTCTTATTTAAGTTAGAAATTATTTTATTTCTTTCTAAATTATCAAATAAGTAAATTCTCTTTTATTGTTTACTCTTCTTCCATACACACATAAAATAAAGTACTAATTAATTCGTTATGCCCAAAATATTCACAGGTCTTATTAAAAAGAGGGTAATATTTTGTCCTAAAATTATATTAGAGTTAACACCTTTTTGTCAATGAGAGTTTATTTATAAATACAAAATTAGATTTTTTTGAAATTTTTTTTGGTGGATAATACATCTTCAATCCTTGTACTGAGCTTTGGGTCGGTGACTCCCAAACCAGTTGGCTTTAGGGCACTAAGTGTTAAGACACCCCCTACAGACTTAATTGCTCGGATGTCAGATGTCAAAAAGAAGAAGTGTATGATTCCCTTAAGCATTCTCTTTAACCCAAGGGCAGTGAATCCCAAACTAGTTAGCCTTATGGCACTAAGTGTTAAAATACCCATACAGACTTAATTGCTTGAGTTAGAGATGTTGAGTTTCTATTAAGTCCCAAGGATCATTTTCAAGCATTGAAACAAGTATGAATACACAAAGGAGAATGGCGGAATCATACTCACAACGATCTGATTGGATGCATCGAAGAAAAATCCTTTCCTCTTTGTTGAAGAAGCTCTCGGCCATGGTGGGTATTTGGACTCCATCTACATCTTCAAGCTCCAAGCTTTATCAATGGTGATTCCATGCTCATGAGATGGTTTCCCTATCACCTTGTATGCCTCTTTGTGTGCTAGCACCTTGATGATTTGCCACAAATCACCATCTTCTTCCTTGCTATATTCGGCCTTGCCAAACAAAAGAAGAGAGAAGAATTTTGGTCTCCAAACCGTGAGAGGGAGAGGAGAGAAAAGCTTTAAAACCGTGAGCTCTTATGAAAGAGAGAGAAGAAGTTGCTTTTTGTATATCTTAATTGATTTTCCAAAAATAATTAAACATATACCAATTTTTCAATTTCAAAAGTCAAGCCAAAAAAGCTTGCCAACTACCACCATCATTTCCCATCAATCAATGAATAGTGACTGGTGTCAATCACTCAAAGTGAAAGACATCTATCACTTGATTGACGAATGATGTGACGCTATATGTGACTAGCAATTTGACGCTTGATGTGATTTGCGTGCCGCACTCGAATTCGAAATGCGAATGCGCTCGCAAACACTCCCGGGCTCGGTTTCGTTAATTCCGAATTAACGAATTTTCCGTTGCGTCGTAATTAAATCTAATTTAATTAAATAATCATGCCTAACATAATTACTATTCACGTCACTAACGAATTAATTCTAAATTAATTCGTTCGCCCGAATTAAAATCCGATTTTAATTCCGCGTCGAAATCCAATTTCGTTTAATATATCGAATATATTATTTATCGATTAATTCCAAATTAATCGTTCTCTCTCTTTAAATAATATTTTATCCCAGATAAAATATCTCCGTAATTAATCCCAGATTAATTTTCTCTCTCATTTAATTAATCCCAGATTAATAAAGTGCGAGTCATACATCATCGGTGAATCTTCGGTAAGCGACCAATGAGATCCCCGGATATGTTGGCAGTAAATACCGTCGTCGGACTATCCGAACACGTAAGTACCTTGTACTACATTTTTGCCGATTTACAAGACAATGTTGGCTTCTAGCAAAGCGCCATGCCTACCCAATTCTCCAGAAACATGCTTACAGGAATAAGCGATCTATATCATGCGTAGTATACATAGTATTGCATATATCGATCCAGTATCGGATGGTCACGTGCAAGGCCTGGGGCTGGAATTGTGTATGCCCCGTACGAAGCACATGTCGGATGTCTGGTAACTAGTCTCTATAATCGGATATACATGACCTAGTCATAATATCCTGATAGCTGCAGCATATAAGAGAACAAGTTCTGTATCCTACGTGATCATCATCTCCACTATAACTGAAGTGATACTTCCGTCTTGACATCACACCCAATACACTACGATTCTCAATATACCCAGAAGAGGCGTACACAGAACCGGTTAAAGCCCTGGACGACCAAAACCAAAGTATATTGATTGTCGCAAGTATTAGCGGTGCAAGTCTCAGGTTAAGACCAAATACACCTACCCTGAATTCGGACTTCCATAGACACATAGTTATACTACCAATGGAACTCCGAAGGGGTCTATCCAGAGCGAAGCTGTTTCCCGTACCATCGGTATAACACAACCTCCTATTACACTTGCATGAGTATCCTATACCCAAATATATGAGAACTATGCCGTTATGCCCTCACAACGCGCACAAGTGTAATACTAGTCTTTTACGCATTATCGATGTCCAATCTCGATAATACTCTGACTAAGGATATTTAATGATTTATCCTTCGTGGACTGATACTGTCTCATATCATTCTCAATCCAGGAACAAATCATAAGGACCTCCTATCATTTATACATCTTGGTGATCTAATCACAAATGATAATAGAGCAATCTCCTTTGTCACATAGTTAATTTGTACAACAACACCATGATCTGTACAAATAGTGACGCTATGTGTCATAATTGTCCAAGAAGAGAGGCTACAAAATCGAACTTATTCACATTTTTTTACAAACTTAAGCTCTACCGATTTACACGAATAATCAGTGCTTGCTGAAACAAGATGTCCGGTTACTAAGTAAAAGCTTGATGATTATTATTATTATCATTTTTTAAACTAACTCAAGCCCTATAATTTTATGCGAACTATCACTGCTTACTGAGGCAAGATGTCCGGTTTCTAGCAAAATCATTTTTTGGAATAAAAATAGAATTCCACTATCTTTAAGTGCTACCTCCAACAAACTAGAGAATTGAATATTACAAATTTTTCACTTACAACCCATGATTATATGTTACCGTGTTTGTTGATAATACTTGTCAAATAAGCATATGGAAATCAAACTTAATCAATATTACAGAGAATTCACAAATTTGAATGATTCAAAAAGAAAGAAACATAAATAACTTGTTACGAAACATATTGAGATGAGTCTCGGGAGTGAAAAATCATTACACTGCCATCTTTGAACAATAATTCCACTTGTTAGTCAAAAATTTTTTGTTGATTGTGTGTAGTTTTTTTAAAAAAAAAAAGAAAATCAACACAAAATATTTTTTTTACACACAAAATCAACCTAAAATAATTTTATTTTTGTTTTTTTTTTTATAAAACAACATAAAATTAAAAAAAAAATTGATAAAAAGGAAAACACAAAAACGAAAAATATATAGTCAACTATCCCCTCCTCCAACCAAATTGAGACATTGTCCCTAATGTCTGAATAAGAAGAAAAATTTAAAAGACATCACCTGGTCTTATATGATCACATCATACAAGGTGCCTCCATTCTCATGTCTCTACATGGACGATCTCGGATCAAGGTCGCCATACAAATATAGAATGGACCGCAGCTATAGATAAACCACAAACAAATTACCCGCTTTGTTTGCTCTCTATGGACTATTTAAGATTACTAACTTCAAACTTAAATCCTCTTGTGTATGACACCCATACATTAAGTCTGAAGGCACATACGTAATCTAGGGTATTCAAGATATTTTATAATATGCGAATATTAAACAAACATTTTGATAAATGAATAATGCATCATTTTATTTCAAAACACATAAAGCCGTTTACATTACATGTAGCTCTAGGGCATACATCACAACAGTCTATACTTCAAGGTTTTTGAAAGAACAAGGTACTATATCCCAAAGATCTAGCCCATGCACCTCTCAACAAAAATGGGCGAGCAGAACAGAAACATCGTCATATTCTGGATTCCGTTCGATCCATGCTTATATCATCTTCTTGTCCATAACGTTTTTGGGGTGAAGCCACTCTCATCGCAATATATGTTATTAATCATATTCATTCTTCAATCACTAAACATCATATCTCTCCCTATGAGTGCATATATGGTATTTCTCCCTCCTATGATCTTCTTAAAGTTTTTGGGAGTGTTTATTTTTTCATTCTTCCTCCTACCAAGCACCATAAGTTAGAACCTCGTGCTCGACTCTATTGTTTCTTATGTTATGGAATTGAACACAAAGGGTATCGTTGTTGGGATAATATGTCACAAAAACTTCGCATCTCACGTCATGCTGTCTTCTATGAGCACATTGTGTTCTCTTTCCTCTCTCCGATTTCAAAGTGTCTTCCAACCACCCTATAGTTTTCACTAATATTTATAATGAGTTATTTCCATATGTTCATGATGCAAGTGTTGGAGTTGGTACTTGGAGCGCCAATCCGAATAATGTATTGTACATTACATTTTCTAATTTATTAATAAAATAACTACATTTTTATTTCAAACCTTAGTAATAATATTGTCATTATGCATATTAGAGTGATGTATAAATATGTTAAGAATGATATCGACCTTAGAATAGTCATGTAGTAATACTGGACACTATGTGGTCCGATATTTGGATAAGTATTACTATTATAAGCTATTCTTAAAGTATATATATATATTCATAGTCATTAGTTTTGGAATACGGTCGAATTCCTATAACCTAGAAGACTAGCACATGTTGTATATTGGAATTGCAGTTCTAATGGTATAACCCAATGTACCATGAGCTTTGGAAGCTGGTATAGACGTGTGGGTATTGATTGGACCGAATACTGAATGACTCACAGGTGATTCCCAATAGTTGGAAGTACACACCACCGTTAATAGGAATCTTCTCGAGTCGATTAGCATATGTGATCCTTTGACTATATGATAGTATTGATTTTGTGTGAGATCCTCCAGAATCTGATGTCAGAAACCTTTCATGGTCTAGACTCTAGAAGTTCGTTGGGTGTGGATCGATGCACTCATTAATCAAATATGAATCAAGATAGGATGCGTCATCCCGCATGTGTACCATAAGAGGTTTAGGTACCCATGTGAGTAAGTCACGATTCTTAAGACTTTGCCCTAAGCCGATCACCTAGGGTGGATCGCATCAGTTATAAAGAATCATGGACATGTCGACATGAGATGTGCACCTCGAAAACTTGACGGTGTATTCTATATTTCCTAAGAAAAATTCGGATAGCCTACGAATGAGGGATTATTAAACATATGTGATGACATCGACTTGTATAGTTCAGAAAGGTCGTTCATGTTCTTCGCGAATCCGGAGGTGGTCGAATTACATACATATTAGCTAGCCTTATATGACGAACGAGTCTGAACTAAGAGCCTTATATGATAAATGTGTCTGAACTTAGATAGTCCCAATATGAAGTGTACTCGTTGAGCCCTTGGGTAGCTGATTAATTTTGATAAAAGATAATATTCGATATTATAATTATCAACTAAGATAATCAACTGTTATTGGATAACATTGATTATTTACTTTGACCTAATTGGATTAATTCAATATTTACATAAGGGCTTTGTCGTAATTTCATAATTGTCTCTACCAATTGAGGATATTATGGTAATTACAAGTACGTAATTATATGTGTTTTTGGCTTGATTTAATTCGATTAATTCAAAGTGACAAACATTGAACTAATCCATTTCTTAATCTTTATCTTGATTTAATTGGTTTAAATCAAAGTGGTAGACAAATGTGATAGTCACTCCTAATGATATTTATTTGGAGAAATTAGATTAAGCCCACATAAAAATTGATTAGAACTTTTATTGATTAAAAATTACCTAAGTTTTGCTATAAATAGCAAGCTTAAGGAAGATTTTAATTAAGCTTAAGCAAAGAAAAATGAGCTTGAGAATGCTAAGCTAAATACAAGTAATTATTGTAGAAATCAGCCTAAGTTAGATAAGTGTTTAGAGAAGCTTTGGAAGTTTTCTACAATATTTCATATTGGAGAAATCAAGATTGGATCTTGTAGTGAAGCTTTCTTACATTGGAATCAAGATTGGATCTTGGAATGAAGCTTGCTAAACCTTGGAAGTTCTCCAACAATTTTAACAATGAGAAGGAGATTGGATCATTGTATCAAGATTACTAGGTGATGTTTGATCTTCTCCTAAGTTATGTTTTTCATTAGTGAGACATATAGTGATGAATTATGTACTGGATGCATAATCACATAGCTTAAAATTGAAATTAGGCTAATGTATTGTGTTATGATGCTTTGGAAGTATAAACACAATATGCTTTAAATTGGGTCAAAGATGTTCATGTTGGACATGGAACAAATTAATTAGAGTTTGGAACTTTAGATTAAAACTTAGAGCTATGGCTACCATTCTAGAATCCATTGACCACCTTTGGGTGAACTAGAATTGTTCATGAGACATTTCATAGTGGGATTCTAAATTGGTTTGTGTTTAGATTCAAACAAATACATATATGTTTATATAATTCATGTATGTTAGTTTTATAATATGTGTTGATGGTGGTTATGATGCTAAAATTGGATTTTAGGTGTATTTGAAATATTATGAGAAAATTGGAAGTGTCTAGTATTGGTTTGAAGTAGAAATTGCTCACTGTCTAGGGGCAGCAACGAGACTCGACCCTCCATTGTCGCGACTCTACCCCTCCAGCATCGCGACACCGATCATCAGACCTATGCACGTCGCGATGCCCTACCTTTCGTGTCATGACACCGCGATGTTCAGCTCTCATAGTTACTTTCGTACTTTGGAGCCTCTCGACGCCCAAGTTTCCGCGTCGTGACATGTAGAGCTTATACACACTGAAACTTTATTTTCTCCGTTCAGAAGTTTCCGGACTCCGTTTTGGTCCCCATTTTTTTATGGACTCGAAACGGAATATAAGTTTACATAAAATATTTTAAAAACACCCATTCTAGATATCCATGGGTTATACCCACTTCCACTGCCCGGGACACTGATCCAACCCTAGGGGTTCCTCATCAGCCCCAACAACAAGCACCTTCAGGGAGCCTACAGACGTCCAACCCCTATTGATACTTTTCCCTGATGATGCGCCTTTTGTAGATACTATATCTAACACCCTTTTGATTGATCACTCTCATGATACTGATACTTCCTTTTCCCGTTATCCTCCTCGAGTAAGACACCCTCATACTTATCTTCAAAATTATCATTGTTTTTCCACAATTGTTTCTTTGTATAAACCTTGGTCTTATAGGGAGGCATCCTCTAATCCTCATTGATAGCAAGCTATGCAAGATGAATGACATTCTTTGGTAAAAACTAGTACTTAGGACCTAGTTAATCTTCCTCCCGATAAAACTCCAGTGGGATACAAATGGGTATACTAAATAAAAACACATTCAGATGACTCTATTGAGCGTAATAAAGCACGTCTTGTTGCTAAAGGCTTCAATCAGGAATATGAGGTTGATTATGAGGAGACATTTGCTCCAGTTGCTCGTCTTACCTCAGTACGCAACCTACTTGCCATTGCTACTACTCGACAATGGAGTTTGCTTCAGATGGATGTCACAAATGCTTTTCTCAATGGTAATCTAGCTGAAGAAGTTTACATGAAACCCCCATATGTTCTTAATCATCCACCACACAAGGTATGTAGCCTACACCGTGCCCTATATGGTCTAAAACAATCTCCCATGCATGGTTTGCCAAGTTTAATACGACTATTTGTTATCTTCGATTCACCTCTAGTCCAAATGACTCTGCCTTATTCCTTCGCAAATCTGGTACAGGCATCATGATGCTACTTCTTTATGTTGATGACGTGATTATTCTTGGGAATGATGATTCATGAATTATGGATCTTAAACAACCTTTTAGTCAACAATTTGAAATGAAAGATCTTGGTTCTCTGAGTTACTTCTTGGGCCTTGAAGTTACTTCTTCTGATGATTGCTATCATCTCTCTAAAATTAAGTATGCTTCTAATTTTATTTCTCGAGCCGACCTGACATATAACAAGACAGTTCCAACCATGTCGAGTATAATACTAAACTTACACCTATAGATGACACTCATCTTGATGAACCTACTCTCTATAGACAATTAGTTTGTAGTCTCATTATCTCACTGTCTCTCGACTAGACATTGCCTATGATGTTCATATTGTAAGTCAGATCATGTATGCTCCTCATTATGTTATTATGCTTCGCATCTTTCACTATGTTAAAGATACTCTTTTTTGTGGTCTCCATTTCTCTGCTAATTCTTCACTTGTTCTTCGAGCTTACTCTGATGCAGATTGGATAGGTGACCTTACTGATCGTCGATCCACTACTGGTTATTGTGTTTTTCTGGGTGACTCAGTTATTTCTTGGCGTAGTAAGAAAACAACATTGATTGCTTGTTCTAGTGCTTAGGCTGAATATCGAGCTCTTGCTGCGACTACTGCCGAACTTCTATGGCTACATTGGCTCCTCGAAGATATGGGAGTGCCTCAACTATCCCTTACTACTCTTTAATGTGAAAATCAAAGCGTTATTCAAATAGCGCAAAATGATGTATTCCATGAACGTACCAAACACATTGAGATTGATTGTCATTTCATTCGTCAACAAATTGCTCGCGGTACTCTTTGGTTGATGTATTTACGCTTCGATGATAAATTAGCTGATATCTTCACCAAGTTCTTTCTCCTTGGCCGTTACACAACCCTCGTTTCCAAACTCAATCTGGTTTCCTCACTACCATCTTGAGTTTGATGGGGGATATTGGTAGATATTATATTAATGTTAGTTGTTAGTTGATATGTAATTAATATTGGTGGATATGATATTAATGTTAGTTGATATGTAATTAATATTAATAGATATGATATTAATGTTAGTTGTTAGTTATATGTAATTAATATTGATTCTTTTGTAATGCATATATAAATGAAATTTGTAATTCATATTGAAATCAAGAAAACTAATTTATTTTTCTGCACACTCTATTTCGGTTTCTAACATCTTCAAGGGGCCAGAAAATCAATGTCATATCATAGATTTAAGAAGTAAGATAAGAGATATGTTTGATGATACCTCCTTAATTTTACGAGGAAAAAATGATGTCGTACACAAAAACTATTAGTATCATAAAATCAATCAAATGATATTGAACTATCTATAATAAAATATTTTATATTATATATGAAGTATGTAGGATGATTATTAGAAGTCTTCCAAAAAAAAATCCCTAAAATAGAACTTTTCAGTGATGTGAGGTTTTTTTTTTTTTTTTTTTTTAATATAAGGAGCATTCTTGGATAAAAAATGTATACACTAAAAAAAGTATAAAAAATAACATATTTTTTGGAAAAGTTGGAAACCCTGTTATCAATTACCCGACTCTGGCTTAAGTTGAGCATGTAAAACCCCCGTCTGCCCCCATTTGACAGACTCTTATAAAAAAATACATCTCATGTGCTCGAACCAAGACCTGAGAATCAAATTCTAATCATTTTGTTACCAAACCAGATCCAAAAATAAAAAAAAAATAAAAACACAATAACACTAAAAGATGAATAAAATTATTTGTCTTTTTAGTGTTTGAGCTTTTTTTTGTACCAGTTTTGTGTGACTTTCATTATTCTTTTCTTTGATATGCTCTTACCACTCCTATTATGAGTTGAGTGACATCAATAGTTACTGTTAACTTAAGCATACATTCATGCGTCGCCTTCTTATTTAAACTGCAATCACCAACGATAAAATCAACAAATACTGAGACACAAAGAGAGCTCTTGATAACAGTAACGGCAAAAATCATGGCTACACAAACGGAGTCCTACGACAGAGCCAAAGAAGTTAAAGAATTCGAGGAATCAAAAATCGGAGTCAAAGGTTTAGTCGATTCAGGCATCACCACCATTCCCCGCTTTTTTATCCACCCACCAGAAACACTCTCCGAAATCAGGCCATCCAAAATAATCACAAAGCCAGACCCTGATATCATCCCGATCATCGATTTGTCGAGCGCTGAATCTGAGCAGCTGCGACCAAAGATTGTTGAAAAGATTGCCCGTGCGTCGCGTGAAGTTGGATTTTTTCAGATTGTTAATCACGGGATTGGACTGGATGTTTTGGAGCGAGTGCTTGGAGCTATAAAAGGGTTCCATGAACTGCCGACGGAAGTCAAGGCGAAGTACTATCAGAGAGATTTTAACAGCCGTGGGGTGTCGTTCTTTTCTAACGTTGATATGTATCAGTCTGAGGCTGCTAGCTGGAGGTAAAATATGAGACTTTTCTGCACTTATTTCTCATTTTATCTGAACATAATTTATGTTGTTATTGACTTGTGTATCTCCTTTGGGATTAGACTTCAATTCTTACTTAAAAACAGGTTCCAAGACATCCGTTCGACTAATTATGTTCTTAATATCCACGTGTGCCCATTTTTTGTAACAATTGTCTAGCAAATTTTACAGGGACACTCTGGCAATAAGGCTTGGTCCAACCCCTCCACAGCTCGATGAATTTCCTGAAATATGTCGAAAAGAAGTGTTGGAATGGAACCAACACATGATACAGCTTGGGGAGCTTTTGATGGGGCTGTTGTGTGAAGGGTTAGGATTAGCGACGGAGAGGATGAAAGAGCTGACATTCATAGATGGACGGCGGATGATCGGAAACTATTATCCATATTGTCCACAACCTAATCTAACAGTGGGTATTCAATGTCATACTGACCCAGGAGCATTGGCGATTCTGTTGCAGGATCTTCATGGTGGCTTGCAATGTAAGTTTGGTGACAATTGGGTGGATGTTAAACCTGTTCCTGGAGCTCTTGTTGTTAACATTGGGGATCTTCTTCAGGTAAATTAGTTTCAAAATTTCAAATGTTATACCTTTCGAATATAGAATTTTAGTCTTTTTGTGTTACAGATTTTGTCAAATGATGAATACATAAGCGTGGATCATAGGGCGTTGGCTAATTCATCTCGAGAGGCACGAGTCTCATCTGTGGTTTTCTTCGTGCCAGGCGGCTTTGATAGTCTGTTTGGACCGTTTCCAGAGCTAATATCGCCGGAGAAGCCTGCTCGTTTTCGACAGCTCACTTTCGGGGATTACATGAGTCGATTCTATATGAAGCAGTTGGATCAAAAGACCTTGATAAATTGCTACAGACTTTAAGTCTTAAGACAAAATAAATAAAATAAAATAAAATAAAGATCGAAAAAAATATATATGCACTTACGTTTGTAGTTTTCTTTTTCTTTCTTTCCTTTTTTTTTTTTCCATGTATGGATGCATATTTTTCTATAAGAAAGTCTTTTTTTTTTTTTTTTAATGAGGGTGTCTAAGTCTGCTTACGCGCCAATTGGGAAGTCTAACACAACATATTCAAGCTCCTTTTGATGTTCTTCTCCATAAGATTTTATGTCACACCCGTCCCCTGAGGTAGGAAATGGATGACATGAAGAAGTGAAACTCACAGAGTTTCCTCTCTAAAAATTTCAATTTGTCCTAAGGTTATGACCCTATGCGGAAATTAAACACAATAAACTAAATCATGTCCTAATTATTATTTTTATTGATTACCAACAACCACCTTTAAGTCTAATAAAATAAAACAACGCATAAAATAAAATCAATACACAACAATTTTGTTAACGAAGTGTAAAACACGTGCGAGTAAAAAACCACTCTGGGTATTTAGTCTACCAGCCAAAATCCATTATAACAAGATAAACTTACAGTGATGGTATAAGACGTATGAAAACAACTCCGCCGACTCTAATACCTCTATATTGTAATAACCCAAAGAACTCCTCGAGCTTGCATCAAACGACCTTCTTCAGAACCTCTGAAATCTCTAAGCGGATCAACCCTACAGCATGCAACGCCGAAACTCTAACTACCAATCTTCCTCCTTGAGAACTCTGAAGGTTTAGGAAATTGGGATAGAGTTTTGTTTCAGTGTTGATGGTTAAGGATTATTTTCATCAAGAAAATGAAGACATGATATTCAAAAAAGTCTTCAAGGTAAAAATCAAGAAGATTGAAAAACTAAGAAGATATTAGGATCAGAGTAATGTATTTTCAACCCTTGTGAAGGTGGCTCTAAGTTTGTTTATATAGGTAGAGCAAAGGTAAGGGTTTTCGAGTGTAAATCTGGCTTAAAAACGCGTTCAAAATAACCCACTTACGCACGGGCATTCGAATGCCTCTAAAACACACCTCAAACGCAAATTTTATGCCTCCAGACGTTCGAATATAAAGACGAACACAACTCGAACGCACCTCATGGATTAGTTTTGAGTTGCGACTTAAAACGCTTGTAACTTTCTCGTCCCTTGGCCAAATCATACGTTCTTTATATGTACATGATCGTCTTCGAGTATACTTTCTAATGACACCGACCCCATGTCCATTGGAGTTTTAAATCTTCTGAAATATCTAAAAAGAGTGAACATCGCTCTAATATCTCCATATGATGTTGTCCAAATACTTGCCAATTACTCCGAGAACATCAATACTCATTACAACTCAATTGAATTTGTTTTATTACGGACATTGCCAACAAATATGGAACTAAAAATCTCCCATTTTGGCATTCCGTGATAAAATACTACATAATACAAAGACTACGGTAAAAGACCCAAAAATAAAATAGTCTATTGCCAACCATCAAGACATTGACTTATTATAATATGACTCAATATAATGCCTAACCAAGTCGTCTTGAAGTTGATGCCACCACAGCCACTAATCTGCTCACCTAAAAAATCCACAAACAACACTATACCGTGAAAAGAATAGGGAATATAAAGAGCAGATAAAACAAAATAAAAATCCCATGCATGTAAAGGTAGATATCCTACTACCAACTTAATCCTACTCCCCCTAAAAATGAGATATAAAATGGATATACTACTCCCCATTTTGTCACGAAATGGCAATATGTAAACTTAACACATCAATATACTAATTAAAATCACATGCAAGAGAATATGCAAACTTAACTTACTCCCCTTCACTAATAGACAGCCCTACTCAGGTAGGAAAATGAACAAAAGAGAAGTAGACGAAATAACTCACAATTATACAATGTTAAAGAAAATGCAATATAAAACGACATGAAACACACACACACCAGCACTCAATGAGTAAAAAAAAATGACTCAAAACATCACTCCAAGCAAGTATAATGATGTCTAGTCAGTACTCAGCTATGTATGACAATAAATAATATGCACCACTATTGATCATGCTAAATAATACACGCATGCATATAATGTAAACACCAAAGCATAGGAAGCACTTGCGTGAAAAATAAGTGCACAGTGAGTCAAGGCTTAAGACCTTATTTTATTAGCAGGATACAGCCAAAGAAATCTCATCTCATAAGACACCAAGTCCATAAAATAAGTGTTCAAACCCAGTACTGCTAGGACCTGAAAATAAGCAATATTGGTTACATGACATAAAATTATCCCCCTAAATATGATCTCTTAAATAAACTCTTTCGAGTGAAGGGGTTTGCCCTTATCTTTTGAATTTGGCTCATTGGCTCTTTTGCACTTGAGACTCATTTATACTGTATATTTTCCTTTTTCTTTTACAAATGGATAGAATAAGGTCATCTAGTCAAAGGTCACACTATTTAGTGATCTAAGTACGAAAAAGATTAGACTGTCAGTCCAAAAATTCATACATACGATCAAGCCTCAAGATAGAAAAACGTGTATGTGAAATACAAGCACAAAATACACTAAGGGTTTCCATAATACACACTCATGCACATAAAGCACCAAGAAAAGTAAAAGCATATTATACATCCATAACCAGACATCCTACATTCCAGGTCCACATGCAATAAGCTTTTCATGCTCTATCACGCCACAAAATATTTTTGATTTTTTTGATTTTATATACTTTTTTTATTTTTTCTATTATCACAAAAATAATAAAAGACACAACATTGCTTGTCCTTATCTAATAGTACGTGGAGTTGTATTCCCGAGTGAGATCATACTATCGTCCATTTGGAATTGGCTATGAAATTTATGTCCAGATTTCCATCCTATATACCAATGGATATATTAAAAATGAAATACACACACCCATATGCAGTGAAAATAAAAACATGCAGTCATGCAAAAATATAAAACACACGCACGCACACATGCAATGGGGAAATTGAATGCAACATCTAAGAAGAGTTACACCAAAATGCAGTCTCATCATTCTTGCTAGAGTCACCCTTCCTCACCCAAACTTTCTTAAGAGTCCCCTTTACTTGAGAACTCCAAGTTAACAATGCAAGTTTCTCACTGATGAGTTGAGTTCGTTTAGCTAGTGCAGAAACTTGACTGACTAGATTTGACGACTCAAATCTAGGCGGAACTCGCTTATGCCTTTTTTTTTTGCAACATGAAGTACTTAGGCCTAATATATCCTGACTTGTCGCAATGATGACAAACATGCATAAAACTCAGACGAGAGCGAGGTTTACGTACCACACCTCTAGATTGAGGTGGAATCATAAGACGAGGAACAATATGAGGAATAAAATGACTACAATCAATCAATTTTTTTTATCTAAGTTATATTTAGTTCTACACGATAACGCCTTATCACAAATTTACTCAACGTTAATCCTTGAATGCGGTCTAACGTTTTCGTCCCACTAGAAAATGTAGACACATGTGTTCTAGCATATTCAAGTTCAGCTTCTAAGAATTTGACCTTATCACCTAACTCCCTATTTCTCTCCTCAAGGTCATCAATAACTAAAAGAATTTCCTCAATCATACCTTGAACTTCATTCTTGTTTAGCTCAGATTCTTTTACCTCTTACTAACCTCAATATTTGTCTTCTTGATAGCTAGGCTGTCGTTAAATAGTTCGGTATAAGCTACCTCAAGACTATCCT
This sequence comes from Zanthoxylum bungeanum, assembly GCA_019454045.1. Classification (NCBI taxonomy): domain Eukaryota; kingdom Viridiplantae; phylum Streptophyta; class Magnoliopsida; order Sapindales; family Rutaceae; genus Zanthoxylum; species Zanthoxylum bungeanum. The sequence goes on from SKCR01046599.1 coordinate 40,968, forward strand.
CATCTATAGAGTCATCATGAGAGAATTCTGATTCAGCATCTTCATCACTAAAGGTATATTCTCTCTCACATACCACACTAGTAGTAAAAGCAATGAAATTGCTTTTCTCCTTATGAGAGTTTCATCAGAAGCATAGCCACATTCTGAATCAATATTCGAGGATGCAATAACTTTATTGCCCTTTGACTTTAGGTATATGGGACATTCAGACCTAATATGCCCATACCTTTTACATTAATGGCATTGGATAGTGCAATATTTGCTATCTTTATCCTTTGTAGACTCCCTCATATTACGCATACTCTCTCTAGGTTTGTCCTCTCTATCCCTACCAGTGATACAACCACTCTTCTTATATTAAATCAGTTCCCGTGAGAATATTATCATTATCATCACTTGATGGATCATGTCTAACTTCTTTTGCGATCTTCATCGTTATGGTCTTAGGCTTTCTATATCCAAGAAGTTTTTCTCATACATCTGATGTTTTCCTATGAGGTCCTCTAGTTTAAGGTGATCTAAGTCATTATTTTCCTCCATGACTGTGATCTTTGGTAAAAACCAGTTAGGTAGGGATCT